>JAVTVY010039903.1:0-17813 GCA_036873755.1 Hanleya hanleyi | reverse complement strand
TGCAGGTCCCACTGGAATATTACTATCCAGAAAGGGATAGTTTACGATGTCGAAATTGTAATCATCTCTTTTGTCATAAAGTCGACGAGAGAGAATGCCCGCTTCATTTTTATAGAGATAGAGATCTAAATAAGACATTTCCCCCTTATTAGGTCGCGAGTCCTATACCCCCCAACTACTACTGTCGTACTTAGGTAGCGGTTTATACTGCTCGTCGCTCTTTAGCAGAAATATCGCTGAACGCGACTTTAAATTTAATTCTCTCTCTCACACACATGCACACTGGTGACATAGTATGCTCATAGAGAGCAAGATGGCTCTGTTTAAACGGCTAATTTAATTTCATGGCATAAGGGTTATATTAATTCAAAAAGTAATTGAACTGAATAAGGGTAAGGGTGGAGACTAAGATATTGCCACTACACCTTAGCGCGTTTTATCTCCACAACCAGATTTGACCACGTCCATTCAACATTATTTTTCTTCTTTACGTAAATAGCAAATACTGATTGTGAAATCTTTATTCAGGTTTTTTCAAAGGAATCGTTCCCGTTTTCCTTTTCCCATTTCGGGGTTCTACAATTTTATAAGATAAGGCTGCGTAGCGTATAAATGAAATGTGATGCACAAGATGTTGATGTGTGGAATCATTATAGATGACCACGGTCACATGTTCATACCGCCCGATCACATTAGAGCCAATCAATGGGGCATATTATCGCTCAACACAACACAAAACCGGCGGAATATGGTAAATAGGTGTTTCAAGGCTCCCTTGCTGGAAACGAATGGAATGGGAAATGTCTTGCAGCAGTATTTGTGAAGAACCGAGGCAATGTAAAATTTCATTTTCCTTTGTATACAATGTAAAAATAATAGTGGCAGCTATCACCAAGAATGGTGACGACAGCCTAAAAAATAAATGGTGATTAGTTAGAAACATCACCATATACCACTATTGCTATTTATTGTCGAGGGGTCTGAAGCTACACGCATTGTTCTTCGCCATTATATGGTGATGACCATCGCCATTATATGGTGATGACCATCGCCATTTAGTGGTGAGCAGGCCTGGTCCTCCCCAATAAATGGTGAAAACCTGGAATCTACACTCATTGTTCCTCACCATTTATTGGTGATGACCAGGCCCCTTCACCAATAAGTGGTGATGAACTTACCGCCTCACCCTTTGCTATTACCATTAAATTTTGAGGACAAGGTCTCGACACCAATTATTGGTGACTGGCCATCACCATTTTTTGACTGTGTACTATCCTGGTAATGCTTGTATTTGTGGCTTAAGAGTTTCCAGCAACAAGCGTCTCGACCGTCACATATTCATCTTGGATCATACATATATGATGTAATATTTAATAGTTTATATGATAATATCTAATCGGTATAGCTTCTTATCGGTAGAAACAAATAAATGTATACAACAATTCACTTTTTTAGAAAAAAATCTATGAGAGTCACGCTTTCATGAACCATGGTTTGGTGGAATTGTTGATTTTCAAACGGATGTGTTGACAAATCTACACTCTTCTTGGCATTCAATAGACTATGTCTTCAACATGTGAGAATGGTGTTGTGAACACGAAAAGTCAATTTGGACGACAGTTGCCTTGTATTTTGTTTTATCCAAATGCGTTTATTCTTCATGAATATCTGCTTTCTGGACATTGAAACATTGCTGGCCTGTTTTCGTGTAGAATTACAACACTGACAGAGCCACATGACTTCACAGTATAGTCTTCTGGTTAACCTATTCTAAAGCACACACCAAGAATCTAACGATTCGTGATATATGTTGTATCTCAGGCACGCTTTTATTGTACCTGTCCATGTGGCAACTTGGATGACATGACCACACGGCCCGTAGCACCAGAATAAGCGGTATTAGATACAAATATAGAGAGCTATGATGGAAATGCTCTGACAACTCGTATATTGGTAATTAGTTAGCTGTGTCGCTGTGACAACTCGTACACTGGGGATTGGTGAGCTGTATCGTCGTCAGATGAAAATGACGGCATTTAACACAAAAGGCCAGTGGTCAAATGGTCAAATTCAGTTGAATGGTAGCTATAAAATAAATCCATCTATCCCTCGCGGTTAGATGCTACGATGTATTGTCAGGAAAAGCGTATTCAATACTACAGGGGAATAGCCACAAAACTTATACCGTAGTAGTGCCGAGGCATTACGTCACTCCCCCAAGATATGTGGAGATGTTGCCATACCTCTTTGTGGGGTTTTCTGCCCCATATTGGAATTACTGCCCCGCAGATTCCCCACGTCGGGATATTGTGGGGTTTTCTGTCCCATGCTGCAATTACTGCCCCGCAGATTCCCCATGTAGGGATGTTGTGGGTTTTCTGCCCCGCAGATTCCCCACGTCGGGATATTGTGGGGTTTTCTCTCCCATGCTGGAATTACTGGCCCGCAGATTCCCCACGTGGAGATATTGTGAGGTTTTCTGCCCCGCAGATTCCCCACGTGGGGATATTGTGGGGTTTTCCCTCCCATGCTGGAATTACTGCCCCGCAGATTCCCCACATGGGGATGTTGTGGAGTTTTCTGCCCCGCAGATTCCCCACGTGGGGATATTGTGGGGTTTTCTCTCCCATATTGGAATTACTGCCCCGCAGATTCCCCACCTGGGGATATTGTGGGGTTTTCTCTCCCATGCTGGAATTACTGCCCCGCAGATTCCCCACGTGGGGATATTGTGGGGTTTTCTGCCCCGCAGATTCCCCACTTGGGGATATTGTGGGGTTTTCCGTCCCATGCTGGAATTACTGCCCCGCAGATTCCCCACGTGGGGATGTTGTGGGCTTTTCTGCCCCGCAGATTCCCCACGCGGGGATATTGTGGGGTTTTCTGTACCATGCTGGACTTACTGCAGGAATATTGTGGGTCTATCCCATACCAGCTTTAAATATAGTTCCCCGCATCATCCCCACATGTAGGGAACACGTGGGACTGAGGTTGGGATAGTGCGGGGATTTGATTCAGCTAAGCAGCATTAAGAAACTCCTTTTCCATGACTAAGTCGAATGTGGGGATTTTACCAAATCCCTACGCATTCCCCACATTGGCTGTCCTACACATTCCCCACATGATCCCTACACAGCTTGCCCGACATAAACCCCACAAATTCCCCAGCTTATTGGTTTGTAAGGGTTGGCACTGATGGTGTTTTAGTCTTGTAATTTGACTTCACTTTCCTTTGAAAATGAGCAGATATGCGTCTTTGGTTCATGAAGCAGCTTTAGATGCCCTAATTATCAAAGAGATCCCTGGCAGTGTAGTACACAATTCATCTGGTGTCGGAATGGCTGAGTGGTCACCACTGTCGAATCACGCGCCGTGATCATCAAATTGGATACTGTAACCTGACACATTCACGGAAGACTTCTGCCAGTTTGTTGGTCAAGATCATTATTTCTGTGTCTGAAGGAATAAAAATTAAAGTCTTCCAAGATCAGAAAACTTGAAAACATTGAAGGTGGATCCTTAACTGACTTTGATATAAGCGTCACGTCCGATATCCAGTAGCCAGCCGTCAATCATGGAGACTTTCCTCGTACTTAAGTAGTCCTGAACATCAGTGGCCCAACTGGTGAAAATATATGGCGTCGCATTTGTGGTGCAGCTACAAAAATTGGAGTATGTTCTAAAGATATAATTCGCCAAACCTCAAGGATGCATGAAAGATGTATATCAACACAAGCTATTTTGGGAGATAAATATCAAGAAGATATTGTATTGCACGGTTTAATCGAAAGTAGACAAATGTTATGGAACGTAGGCCAAACGTATAACATGATGAGAAACTTAGGGCATAGCCTTACCGAATCAGTTGTGCAAAACTGTTTTGTGACGTTTCATGAAATCGTCAAATTTTACACAGGATCTAGCAGATGATATTAGGCAAGATATGTATACACCATATGCAGGTTCTAGAAAATGATATTAGACGATATATGTATACAGCATATGTAGGCCATATTAATGTCCAGGAAGGGTGACGAATGGAATAAGCATAATCCAAATCAATCGACGTCTTTCTGGTGAGGGTATTCTTAGAAACGGTTCAAGCGTATACTTGCAAAATTTTGTAAAATTAAACGTAAAACACCTGACAACCAGTTGCTATGATTTTTACCTTCAAAATAAATGATATATAGTAATTTGGTTAAATTCGAGAATACCCAGGGCGGTACATAATAAGTCTGCATATCATTGAGATGTATTAAATGTGATCTGAAAAGTACAAACTTCGCGATCTAGCCGTTATACGGTGTCAATTATGAATCGATATTGTACAGACAGAAGACCTGGTGGATTTTCATAACAGTGCACTGACAAGATATATATATATATTTATTTATTTTTGCTCAGTGGAACATTCGAGCTTTATAGGCGAAATCGAAGTTGGAAGCGTAAGAATGAAGACCAAGATATTGTCACTACATCTTGGTTCGTTATAGGTATTCCCTCAGGCAAGGTTTGGCCAGTTTCATTTGTTCTCTATGTGAATGGCAAGTACTGGTGTTGAACGATATTTCTTCACGTTATGACAAGGAAATTGTTCCCGTCTTTCTTTTCCCATTTCACGGCTCTGCAATTTTATTAGACAAGGCTGTGTAGCACATAAATGAAATGTGATGAAACAAGGTATTGATGTGAGGAATTATTATGGAAGACTACGGCCACTTGTTCCTACATCAAGATCCACTGAAAGGGGCATATTATCGTTTCATGCAACGCAAAACCGACAAAATATACTAAACAAGTGATTCACAGCTCCCTTGTTGGAAACAAATGGAATTGAAAATGGTTTCGCTGCAGTGTACTTGTCAGTAAATTAACATTAGCCGATGTCGTACTGGACTAGTTAAGAATGATACTCTACTTCGGTCTAATCTCCAATAAACATCCCGATGGAGAAATGGCTATACTCTGGAATAGACAATACCTAAAAGTTAAACTTGAACTCTAGACATGCTATTAATAGTGTGATTTACTGTACCATATAATCGATTTGTCTGTCAAAAGGACGTAAACATTTTACCAGACGATGGATCAAGGGACCACGCTAACTACAATATGCTCTATTTCATCGGCTTCAGACATCCGACGAACCATGTTCCATCTACTGATTGTTATTATTCAGTCACGATGAAGTTCAACCATCAAAGGAAATTAGGGAAAAACATGTATCAATATTCGTTCGTTGCTGTGTAGGGACTGCTTTGATGGTCATTATCCATGGACAATCCACCAAATTACTGTCGATGTGCTTCTAATGTCAGATATAATTAAGACCCTTACAGTTTTAACAAACCTGATGATACTAAAAAGTATCTGAAAAAGGTTTTTTCGCAGGAGTTGTCTGCATAAATACTCCTGTCAAAGTCTACTTATACCCAAGAGGCTAAGATTAGACAAAATAGCAGGGCATATTTAAGAGTTCTTTCTTTCTTTTATCCACGTATAGATTGTGTGCGTATGCTGACCCAGGACACCAACAGCAGAATCATTCAATTTCCAGTATTGAAGTTTGATTATATTTTAATATTTCAAATATGAAATATGGAAGGTGGATAGGCAAACTGTTCGAGCGGTTAAGAATATGCCTATAAGCGCGACTTGAATACAATGACCAGCAGGCAGAAACTCCAAAAGGAGCCCAATTGATCAAATAAAATCTGTCGATTTTCTTCGCCAGCATGCAGGCATCCTTAAAATGCAAATGAAAAATTAGTCCACACAGAGGAACAAGTATATGGACCAAAATTCCCTTGAAACCCCCTTTAGAAATTACAAGCATCAGCACCAAATTCAAAAAGACTATCATAGCATAAACATGGGCTAGTTTCCTGCAAGAGAGAAGCGGTCAACAGTTCTCAGTGATGCTGGCAAGACATCAGGATGTTCCAAAAATATCAAATCCGTGTCGCGGATCAGTATTCTTAATCCATATGATATTTGTTGTAAAGCCATCATCTAGAGAATGATGTATCTCAGTCACGCTTTGATTGTGACAGTTCATATGAACACCATGAAGATCTTGAAGTACATGGGTTCATACGGCTACTAGCCCCGGGTTAAGCGGAATTAGACACAAGTTACGAAACGTACCGCCATAGATCTTGCACGATACGCTAGTACTTTACTATCAGCATGCGATATCTTTTGCCAAATTTGAGGAAATGGAGTGGAAGCGCTTGGTTGTACAGCCCTGTTTTATAGGTTTTTACAATAATGTTTTGTGACGTCGATTAAAATCGTCACATTTGACACAGGATCTAGCAAATTCTACTAGGCGAGATATGTATACACCATATGTAGGTCCCATTGGAATGTTGCTCTCCTGAAAGGGATAGTTTACGATGTTGAAATTGTAATCATCTCTTTTGGCATAAAATCGGCGAGAGAGAAGGCCCGCTTCATTTTTACAGAGATATAGGTCTAAATATGATGTGCCATTAGGGTTATCTGTAGTTTCCTTCAAATCCAGTGAAGGTGGATGTATATTCTCGTATTGATTGGTTTTTGAAAGCACCTGCATATAGTCATAGTCATAGTCATAGGAGAACATATATAGGTCAGCCAGCAGGGGTGCACGTAGGTATTGAGAGTCAGTTACAAGTGTAGTCAACAGCATGTGGGCACAGCAAAGGGGATTTAGGAAGTCAGACATTTTAGTTTGTCGTTTTGATAGTAAACAGTTGGGTTATCACAAGAACGAATTATTCATTCAAACATTTCAAAATGGAAGAATAGTTTTATTCTAAAATCTGCTAGGTTTTATATCAGACTAACTATATTAGAGGTTAACGTTGTTCCATGGTATATGCCTACTCATATATGATCTCACCAAATTCCATATTGTTCCGTCATGGAATATTGTACACACTGCTTATTAACAATTACTCATTATTATGCCTTCGATTTTGTTTGTTTGTTTGTTTTTTCATTCATTTGAGGAAGGACTCGAGAGAGGGGCAGAGGGGAGAAGATAGGCATATTTGATCTACCGATATGGATAAACGGGTGATTGTTCGAGGGGGGAGGTCTAGGCTTTGCTTCTTGCAGATATTAATATGCTAAGATTTGTTTACCAAAGCTGGACGACGTGGAGGTAATGTTTGTAGGTAACATAACAACGACCAGCGGAACTATAATACCATACTGTGGGAGGACAAGTTTGTTTCCGCGAATTCTGCCCTCGCAGTAGCAAGGTATATGCCTTTAAGAGGTATATACCTGTCTGGTACCTTAGATGTGCTTTAATTATACCTTAATTTTAGAGTGTACCTTAACGATACCTTGTAGCCGAGTTGACTTATTGTACCTTCAATAGGTATATACCTCAACAGTACCTCTTGAGGGTCAGTAGGTGTGCCTTGAGAAGGTATATACCTGATCAGTACCTGGCAAAGTCTCTACCAGTACCTCCATGGTGCCTTATCTACTTATATTAATTTTCATCAAATTGAACTGTACCTTGATGGTACCTCTCAGACTTGAAACTTCATTCAAGCCAATGCCCTGTACCTTCTTGGTACCTTATGAACTTGGGTTAATTTTACATCAACTAGGGGTGTACCTTGTTGATACCTCCTAGACTTAGACATTTACTCTAGCCAAATATATGTACCGGTACCTTCTTGTACCTTATCAACATGTTCATTTTCAACAAATTGGACGTGCGACGCATTTCTCAACATTAACATTTGTTCCACTGGACAGTATTGTACATTTTGACAGGTTCAAATCACAGTTTGCAAAAAAAAACATGTGTAAACCTAGGTCAATATTTCGTATAAGAATATTGTTTCTGCTTTTACATACCGGTAACCGTCCTAAAAAACCTTTCATCCAGATTCATTCTTGTACCCAGACAGACCCTTGTTCACCTATGTCTGGGGACACTTTCATGAAAGACGACTCATAAGAAGCACAGTTCCCTGGCTTGAGGGATACTTGGTGGTAGATGCCTAAGTATATATTTCAATAAATTATGATAGTTTTGTTTTTTTTGGGGGTTTTTTTCAATTTTTTTGTGTGTTTTTTTTGTGTTTTTTTTTCACTTTTCCTGCATTTGTGTCTCTCAGCTTTGACACAAGAGAAGTCATTTCCATTTCTGTCAAGCAGGGCAAATCTAAGAATCATAGTTTTAAAAAAAATTCGAACCTTGATTTCTATGAATTAAAAAACAAATTTATTTTATTTTATTTTTTTATTAATTCTCATAACCACTAAATCGAGAGGGAGAGAGAAAACGATAACAAATCGATTGTGTTACTACAATGACGTCACTGGAGGATTTTCCTCCCTCTGAAAAGCCTAAGTTTAACACAGAAGTAAATGACAAAAAAACTTCCCATAGAGAATAGTTTAGCTCCCAATTTAACATATAATTTAAACAGATGAACTATCTTTTACTTCGCCAAGTTGTAGAAATTTATCTCAAGTATCAGTTGAGATTTTTATACGAAAAACCTGCTAGCGGGTTGAAAAAAAACCTGTTGCGCGGGTGGCTGTTACGACACCGTAATTGACAGAACAGCCGATCTTTTGTTTGGAGTCGATTTTGACTAGCCTGGTACCCTAAATTATTGTTGCATTACTTACATATACAATTTTGCCAGGGAACCAGGCTACTTTTGCGTTTTGCTGTACCGGGGATTTTTGTGAAGTTTTAGTCTGAACGTGGCACTCCGTTTAGCAGAAAAGTTTATATTCTTGTGTTTCAATCAGCCAAGTTGCGTTTGTGTGTCAAATTCTTAATGTACGGTCGTTCAGATGTAGAACTACAGGGCATATTGATACCGTAGACGACAAAAATGAAGAAGAAAGAAATGTTGTTTGGACAACAACAACAAATTGAAAAATAACAACAACGGAACTGGGAGCTGTGTACAACATGTACGGGTGGGCGGTGGAAGACGACGGACGTGTGCGATCGAGCCGAGTCGGACAACACGTACGGTATTGCTCGATCGAACACCGCGCGTCGTCTACTTTCTCAAGCATAAGAGAACAAACAGCATTTCGGGATTATAGCACCATACCCAAACAACATTCAACAACAACCGGCTGACAACAACAGGCAATGATTTGCAAGTATGTACCTGTAAGTATCTATAACTAGGTGCAGAAACTTGTGTACTGTCTCAGTGTTTGTCCCAGATAATATATTATCTGTCAATATTTCGGAGACAATTTAGAATTTATCGTACAACATTGAAACTTCACACAACTAAAAAATACAAATTTTTTCCCGTATCTGACCCAAGTCAACCTTGCTGCCCCATAACAAACTTCCATGCATGTCATTGGTCACTACCTTTTCTGATGTAAACATCTGAGAAGGGCTGTGTTATGCATTGCATCATGGGTTGTTTTGGGGCAGCAAGGTTTACTTCATCTTCACAACGTCAAGGTTTCTATTTGCGAGCCAAAGGTGAACCCTTGACCAGCTTGCATAGCAGACCACGTTCCGCCCACATTCCAGTTACGTGACCTAGAAAAAACTGCGCTGATGGGTAAATACATTAGGGTTTTACTTTCTGTCCTAAACTATTCGCAAACTATTTAATCCAAGCCTGCATAACAATAAAATATTAATGGATAGATCAGTGAAATTTTATAGACATCTGTGCGTTATTTCACTCAATTCAAGCTCTTCAGTGAGGTGAGGTGGAATCGATACACTGATGGATACACAAGTGATCTGAATGGTCAATATATCCACGATGTTGCTTTACGTTGAACACGATACATTGCCCAAGCGTACCAGGGGCTATATCTAGTATAGAGATACCCCTGGTTTTAGCGAGGATGGGTTTACTTGTGCCAGGACATATCTCATTAAAATCTGTTGAGAATTGTCGATCACCGATACCTACCATGTTACTTTGGGTCCACAATGACGTTGATCTGCTAATGTTATAACATGCAAGCTTGACGTTGTGCATCAAAAAATAACCCACAAATCTCTCATCTAATATTTTTTTATCGCTCCGAAATATCGCCAAAAACATCGCGGATATATTATCTGGGACAGACAGTGCCAATGCTACACTGGCCTGGTTTGATAGCCGCGAAGAGCTGATCACTGTCTCTGTAATCCATTTTTGTATATCAAAGGGTGAATGAAATTTGAAGTGGCTATGAAAAGGTTGAATTAGCACGATCGGGCAATTTGTCCTTTTTGTATGTATTGTCCAATAACCCCACGTTTTCTTATCAATAGCCTGGTCTGTTAACATTGACATTTCCATATCTCGGAAAAAATGAAGGCGTGTCATGTTTATAATTATTTCTGCCGTCCTGATTTAATTTTGAATAGGCTAAGTAGGTGATTTCTCACTTTTGATGTCAACTGATAGGATACAATAATATATTTTATCGATATTGATCAAGTTTTATAATAATTGCCTATAATATATTCATCTTGCAGATTCTGACTTAGTACAAGTAACGCATGTAGCAGGATATTCAAGACCCAAACCTGGAATCTTATTTTTGTCAGTGGCACAGAAGTATAGTGTAAGTATTTGTCTTCTCTCATTAACAGGATTGTATGATGTTAGCCAGAGATATCCCAACGGACAGACATTTTTCAAATTTGGACAGACAAGAATTTGAAAATTTAACATGGGAGAGATATGAAGAGAGGAAATTTAGTAGACTGTCCAATTCTAGCAAAATGTGATACTTGGACATGTAATTGGGCAGAACTTCCACCAGCATGACCAACCCTAGAGTGTGTCAGCCCGGATATAAAATCTACAAGCGTCTGGTCCATCAATCATAATTCAGCCATCGTCCATTAAAGAATATCAGCGTCCATAATCCAATGGCTCAGTTGCACATCATTGAGAGAACAGTTGATCAGCTACTGAGTTATTTCCCCTATCTGTTAAACCATGACTATTTTGAACTGGTGATAGCTGGCATAATTTTATACATGTACTATATTTTCCCAGTATTCGAAGAATATGTCATTATGCTGGAATACTGGGAAAATATAGTACATGTATAAAATTATGCCAGTTATCAAGAGTTAAAATTACTCTCAATTGTTAAAAGATAGCGAAAGTTAAATTATATAACCCAGCAGCTGCTCAACTGAAGTCACAGATCAGTGAACAGACGGGTTCTCCTTTGTTCTCTCAATAATGTGCAACCGAGTCATTCTGATTGTGATATTCACAATTAGAACAAAATGTTAATTTAGAACAGAGCTAGATATTTCATTCTCGGTCATGGGTGATATGTAGTTTGGTTGTACGTGATACTGTAATTTAGTTTATGCCTCAAACCCCAAAACTGAAAAAATATGACCGCCTTTATCATGTTTATTGAACATGCAAACTCATCTAGCAGACAACTCTGGTCTTGGCCAAGGAAAAAAAGAGTACTTGTCGAATTAAGGGCTGACATGCTGTTAAAGAATGAGTATGCAAAGATATAGAGCATGATTCTTTCTTGCTATACAAAGTTTGGAGTTCAAAGTACTCATAATAAAACAAATACAGATTTCCAAATATCTGAGGAAATAATTGCTGGTCTCTTCGACTAATGAACTGCGAACCGCAGTCGAACTTTATGAACTTGTGTATTTTTGTATAAAGCATGGGGTTATATATATAGAGACCCCATATTTCGACACTTCACTGTAATACCACCATCCACACCCCCCAAAACTCTTGTTTTGAGGGCGTGTGGTGTCTCTGTAATCCATTTTTGAATATCAACAGGTGAATGAAATTTGAAGTGGATATGAATCCATTAAAAATGTTGAATAGTGTGATCGGCTATTCATCCTTTTTGTGCTTATTGTCCGATAACCTCATGTTTCCTTAGCAGCCTGGTCTGTAAACTGCTGACATTTCCATATCTCGGAAAAAAGGAAGCTGTGTCATGTCTATAATTATTTCTACTATCCTGATTTGATTTTTGAGCAAGTTAAGTAGGTGATTCCTCAGTTTTGATGTCCACTGATACGATACAATAATATATATTTTATCGCTGTTGATCAAGTTTTATAATAATTGCCTTTTGATATTCATCTTGCAGATTCTGACTTACATGTAGTACAAGTAACAGAGGCAGAAGGATATTCAAAACCTAAACCTGGGATCTTACCTCTGTCAGTGGCACAGCTTTAAAGTGTAAGTATTTGTCTTTTCTCATTAACAGGATTTAGGCAGAGATATATCCCAATGGAGAGACAATTTCAAATTTGGACAGACAAGAATTTGAAAATTTAACATGGGAGGGATATGAAGAAAGGAAATTTAGTAGACTGTCCAAATCTAGCAAAATGAGATACTTTTACAGGTAGATTTTATATCCTGGCTGACACACTGTACGGTTTGTCATGCTGCTGGAATTTCTGCCCAATTACAAGCGTCCGTCCGTCATTCATAATTCATCCGTCGTCCATTAAAGGCATAATTTTATACATGTACTATATTTTCCCAGTATTCGAAAAATATGTCATTATGCTTGAATACTGGGAAAGTATAGTACCGTACATATGTATAAAATTATGCCAGTTATCAGGAGTACAAATTACTCTCCAGGGTTAGGGAAAAGTGAAATTATATAAACCCAGTAGCTGCTCAACTGAAGTCACAGATCAGTGAACAGACGGGTTCTCCTTTGTTCACTCAATAATGTGCAACTGGGTCATTCTGTTTGTGATATTCACAAATTATGCCAGTTGTCACGAGTCAAAATTACTCTCCAGGGTCAAAAGATAGGGAAAAGTGAGATTATATAACCCAGTAACTGCTCAAGTGAAGTCACAGATCAGTGAAGAGAAGGGCTTTCCTTTTTTCTCTCAATAATGTGCAACTGAGTCATTCTGATTGTGATATTCACAGTTAGAACAGCATATTAATTTAGAACAGCTTAATAATAGGTATTTCATTCTCGACCATGGATGATATGTGATATGTGGTTTGGTTGTATGTAGTTTAGTTTATGCCTCAACCCCAAAACAAGAAAATATGACCACCTTTATTGAACATGCAAACTCATCAAGGTGACAAATTCAAGGGCAACAACTCTGGACTTCGCCAAGGAAAAAAAATTAGTACTGGTGGAATTAGGGGCTGATCATGCTGATAAAACAATGAGTACACAATACTAATGTTTATCATTTATAAGGTGGCGTGATATCCGAGAGTATATGTATCCATTGTTAGCAAATTAATTAACAAATCAGCAAGGCCTGTATCCTGTGATTTTGTACATTGGTACATGTTTTATGGAGGTGTACTTTATACCATTCTTTCATTGAAATGTTTATACTCTGTTTCAGATGGTTGAGCTGTCACGTGGAAGTGGTGTATTCGTATACCAGTATCACCACTCAATGAACAAGTCACTATGTGAATGCACCTTCTAGAAGACTGAAACAGTCAACAGAGACGAACACCTCTGCTTAGAGCGATGGAAGACCAGCAGCGAGATATTTGATGAACACGCTCTTCTCACTTGAAGACCTAGCTATGGGGAAACTGCTGGTGCTGGACGGTTACATCACTGGGGCAATAAAGGGTGAGCAAAATCACTATCTGAACTCTATACTAAGTTTCAGGGAAACGGTTGAATGTCAGGTACATTAGAATTTTTCTACGAAGTAGGCTACCATTTTGAAATTGCAAATTAGTGAGTAAGTGAGTTATTTTATCCAAAATAAGGAGAACCGTTCACATTAGAACCTTGATTTTTGGCATGAACATGCATTAGGGCATTGTTACCAGCAAGTTCTGAGCTGATTTATAACTATTTTTATATGCCCGCTTGTGTAAAAGCAGATGTGTTATGGGACGGCGCTGTCCATCTGTCCATTTTGTGTCTGGGCTGAATATCGCGCACTTTTCAAACTACAGACCCCGCGTTTGGTAGGTAGGTGCATTAGGGGGAAATGACGTGTCATGCGTTGCCTTCGCTCATGTGCAGGCCTCAATTTAAGGTGGTAACCTGTTTTCAGGTTGCCTGGAGGTTGCCATATGAAAAATAGTAGTAACCTATTTTCAGGTCCCCATAATTTTGACTAATAATATGACATTAGGTTAATAATTATGCAATAGGTTCCCACAGGTTACCAGTGTAGAATTCATGGTAACCTGTTGAGTGGTTACCATCAGCACTCCTTAAACATGTTAAATTGAGACCTGCATGTGGGCTGTTTCCATGGCAATCAGACACACCCTCTTTATCTCAGCTACTGCAAAGGTAGTTTCTCGTTTCCGGGCTGTATATCGCATACTTTTCAAGCTACTGATCTGAAGATTGACAGATAGGTGCATCAGGGAAAGATGATATGTCATGCGTTGCTTTCGCTCATGTGGGCCATATCCATGGCAACCACACACCCTCTTTATCTCAGCCATTGTAAAGGTAGTTTCATGTCCGAACTATATATCGCACACTTTTCAAGCTACTGATCTGAAGTTTGGTAGGTAGGTGCATTAGGGAGAGACGTGTCGTGTTTTGCTTTCGCTCATGTGGGCTGTTTCCATGGCCATCAGACACACCCTCTTTATCTCGGCGATTCTAAACGTAGTTTCACTCGTGTCTGAAGTTTGGTAGGTAGGTGCATTAGGGGGAGACGATGTGTCACCATTAACTATCACATGTAAATCCATACACTGTTTCACCTGTTCAGACTGATATGTTTTTCAGGTGTATTTTGAGTTCAGACTGTGCTCTTGTTTTAGTATTTATTGATGGCTCAGCGAGTGCATGGTCATGCTCATCGGGAACCCTTGGATGTATGTTTCACTGTGACTTTTGAAGGTTCCCTGATATGGCATATCACGTTGGACACACTGGTTCCCGTAAAATCACAGAAGTTAAGCGACTTTGAGCCGGTCAAGACTTGGATGGGTGACATTATGCTGCACTGCTGGACTGATAAGTGTCCCGGGTAATAGGGACTAAGGGCGATAATACTTCCCATGCTAATGACTCACCAGCGGTGACCAGATGGGGAAGTTAATAGTACCCACTGTCAATTAGAGACTGCTATATACATTCTCTCACGGTAGCACATAGGGCCCCCAAGTCATCTCTCGAGTTCACTCTCAAATCATATCAAACCCTACTTCGTAGGTATGTTCGTGAGATATCATAGTGCATTCACATTATTCTATTTTGATAGAAGATATTCAGGAATTAATTATTATGATAATAGTTATTATAGCTTAACTATTGTAGAAAATACCTTCATTATTAATACAATGGGCATTGAAATCACACAGTCACTTGCCATCGGACAGGCTGCAAAATTATTCAGCCTTCTAATGATGTTTATTTATTCATTTCAGCTTTCTGAACAACACATTCAACAAGTACAGCCCCTGTTATCAACCGGCAATGGGTGTCAAAGTCGCAGGATTAAAGATTCGAAATAGAGGACTGTGGTGATCAGCGCTTAGTTCACTTGTGTTTCCTGGTGTAAATGGAATAGGACACAAACATTGTTATATGACAGATAGATTGTTGAAAGCGACTTCAATTCACACACTCTCCCCTTGATTCACTTGCTTTCTACCATGTCAACATGAGAACAATCAACAGCATGTCTGGATACAACAAGAAAGGACAGTGAATAAGACAGAACAGTCAAACTATAACTGTGAACAAGTGAGCCGGACAAATAATGTTGTTGTAAATATGATTCATAGTGCTATTTTATGTATGGAAGAATTACTGTTTTTGTGTAAATACACTAAAATATTTTCTAAAATCGGATTTGTTGATTTTGATGGTGTGCTATCGTATATGTACTGCTATCTTTTGGTTTGGGTTGACCCTATCTAGTGTATACCTTACCAGTACCTTCAGCTGTACCTTAATGGTACCTCCAGCTACAAAATGGCTGACCATATATATATACCTTCCTGGTACCTTGCGCAAGACCCTATACCTTGATGGTACCTCTGGATGTACCTTACTTGCGCCTTTCTCTTGAACTGGTTTTATCCTCATGTACCTACACTATACCTTAGCAGTACCTTAGAGATACCTTGTTGCTGTGCCTTACTGATACCTTATTCGAGCGAGGTACAGTTAAGGCATCATTAGCATTTTTGGAACGTACCTTACCTGTACCTTGTTCATGTTGGATCAAATGACAAATTTGGAGGTACAGATAAGGTATATGCCTTAACTGTACCTGTCCTGTACCTACGTCAGATCTATGGCCTGTACCTTATTGAGACCTTCTTGATACCTTAAGGATACCTTGTTACTGTGAGGGTGGATATGCCTTATTTTGCTGTTGTGATGTCCCTCACAGTAACAAGGTATCCTTAAGGTATCAAGAAGGTCTCAATAAGGTACAGGCCATAGATCTGACATAGGTACAGGACAGGTACAGTTAAGGCATATACCTTATCTGTACCTCCAAATTTGTCATTTGATCCAACATGAACAAGGTACAGGTAAGGTACGTTCCAAAAATGCTAATGATGCCTTAACTGTACCTCGCTCGAATAAGGTATCAGTAAGGCACAGCAACAAGGTATCTCTAAGGTGCTGCTAAGGTATAGTGTAGGTACATGAGGATCAAACCAGTTCAAGAGCAAGGCGCAAGTAAGGTACATCCAGAGGTACCATCAAGGTATAGGGTCTTGCGCAAGGTACCAGGAAGGTATATATATATGGTCAGCCATTTTATAGCTGGAGGTACCATTAAGGTACAGCTGAAGGTACTGGTAAGGTATACACTAGATAGGGTCAACCCAAACCAAAAGATAGCAGTACATATACGATAGCACACCATAAAAATCAACAAATCCGATTTTAGAAAATATTTTAGTGTATTTACACAAAAACAGTAATTCTTCCATACATAAAATAGCACTATGAATCATATTTACAACAACATTATTTGTCCGGCTCACTTGTTTACAGTTATGGTTTGACTGTTCTGTCTTATTCACTGTCCTTTCTTGTTGTATCCAGACATGCTGTTGATTGTTCTCATGTTGACATGGTAGAAAGCAAGTGAATCAAGGGGAGAGTGTGTGAATTGAAGTCGCTTTCAACAATCTATCAGTCATATAACAATGTTTGTGTCCTATTCCATTTACACCAGGAAACACAAGTGAACTAAGCGCTGATCACCACAGTCCTCTATTTCGACTCTTTAATCCTGCGACTTTGACACCCATTGCCGGTTGATAACAGGGGCTGTACTTGTTGAATGTGTTGTTCAGAAAGCTGAAATGAATAAATAAACATCATTAGAAGGCTGAATACTTTTGCAGCCTGTCCGATGGCAAGTGACTGTGTGATTTCAATGCCCATTGTATTAATAATGAAGGTATTTTCTACAATAGTTAAGCTATAATAACTATTATCACAATAATTAATTCCTGAATATCTTCTATCAAAATAGAATAATGTGAATGCACTATGATATCTCACGAACATACCTATGAAGTAGGGTTTGATATGATTTGAGAGTGAACTCGAGAGATGACTTGGGGGCCCTGTGTGCTACCGTGAGAGAATGTATATAGCAGTCTCTAATTGACAGTGGGTACTATTAACTTCCCCATCTGGTCACCGCTGGTGAGTCATTAGCATGGGAAGTATTATCGCCCTTAGTCCCTATTACCCTGGACACTTATCAGTCCAGCAGTGCAGCATAATGTCACCCATCCAAGTCTTGACCGGCTCAAAGTCGCTTAACTTCTGTGATTTTACGAGAACCGGTGTGTCCAACGTGATATGCCATATCAGGGAACCTCAAAAGTCACAGT
>JAVTVY010039902.1:0-18869 GCA_036873755.1 Hanleya hanleyi | reverse complement strand
GCATGCCAAGAGAAAGTAGGACGATTTACGGAGATTGAGAGGGGTGAGAGACATGGAGATTTCACCCATGCAACGAGACTCGGGAGACCCAGGCATGCGCCATACGATAGTGTGGTAGGGGAGTAAGGGTGCACGCGTTCAACCAAGCGGTGGCTCCATCTTTGCGCGAATGGAGAGAACTCTGAATAGTACAGGAAAAACCTGGATGCCCACTCGGAACAAGACGTGGGGGTGACTGAACTATCGTTTTCTACAGGGTCCTGACCAGTGTAGGGTCAGTGATACACGAATGCGCACTTGGAGAGTAAGAGAGAAAGCGCATTTTCGGTGTGGATTGTGGGCCGTGTAGTCTAAACCTGTCGGGACGCGGTGAGGAGGGATAAAGTGGTGGATATAGCAGCTTGGAAAGGTCAATTCCGGTAACTTGACTGGCGGGGGATTTCCCGGTAAAGTTTGAAACCGATGGCTGATTTTGACGCTCTCGGCGAGTAGACTACGGTTGAGGTGGTTTGGACTGGAAGTGACGCCATTGTGTTCAGGCGCCGTCGAGGAGTAATAGAAAACAGGAACTTTTAGATCGATCTCTAGGGAACATCTTTGCTCTGAATGGATTGTCGGATGCCATATTGAAGCGATCGTAGAGTGGACTACGATTAGAGTGGCTTGGACAGCAAATGGTCCCATAGATTACCAGAACAGTTGGATGACATTTGAATACGGACAAGAGCGAACATGGCCGAAGATTGACGCTACACAACGGTAGTGTCTTATAGTGCGGCTTCTGACTGGACAAGAGCGAACACCGCCGACAACAGCAAACAAGAATTGTAACACCCAACGCGGCTTGCCAAGGTTGGGTGTGAGGTGATGGAGGGGATAATATAATGTGTAATACGCAATATTTTGGGCAACAACTGACTACTGACACGACCAATATTTCGGGGGTAAAGTTATTGGTTCTAGACTGGCCTGGTGTGTTCACGGAGAGAAAATGTGCTGTTTTCTGTTCGAAATAGGCGATTTTGCACAAATCCACTACTCCAAGATGCTGTTATTCAAACACCCTAAGACCCAGAGAGGGGAAATTACTAAGACCATAAGACATAATATACTTCAATAGCTCTGAAAAGCGTACGGCTCATTTTGACTCGATATTTCGACTCCTTATTTTGCCATCCTCCGGCTAATTGAAACTTTCTTTCGTAGGTGATATTTCATTTTGGCACTTCAAAGCGCACCTCATGGTGCCAAGGAGAGAGAAAGAGAGAATAAACTAAGTTTAATGTCGCGTTCGGCAATATTTCAGCTATATGGCGACAAATAAACAAAATCCTATGAATTCTAACAAAAGCAAGTCAACAACCCAGCAAACCATAAGTAATCAACACAACACACCAAAAGACATGCACATGCATTAAAACTCATGCCACAAACTGATTTCTCTCAAATAAACTAAGATACAGTCTTCTCTCACTCGACTAAAAAGATCATCTGAAATAACTGCTCGATGAAAAGAATCTCTTAAAATCTTAAAATCTATACAGTCAATAAGAATGGGTTCCACTGTGAGATCTCCATGGTGGCCAAAATCTCACTGAACCGCGCCAGGTCCATTTTGATATTTTGTGTATTCTTAATTGAGCTAAGATAATTTCCTGAGTTCACAGAAAACGTTTGATTAGGTGTCCCAAAACGGCGATTGAAATTTGACGATAATCACAATGTTCAGTGAAATACAACGTTCTGGTCTATACTCAAAACAGACTGCCACTGAACAATTGACATATTTCATATTCTGCATTGTTTTGTTAATAATTGTCATAGCACTGTACGACTATCACTGACTGATAAAACATAGCCAGATGTCCAGTTCACCCGAGGCGGGCCGTTAGAACCGTGTGGATATACACCATGCACATTTGCATTCAATCGCCACAATCAACCCTATTGGGGTTAGAAAAGGCGGTTTTCTATATTATAAATTTACCAATAAACTAACATCAGATATTAGAAAAATAGACTCGATCTAATATATGGAGATTTTTGCATACTAAAAGGGTATCATCTAAAGGAGGAGTTTGGCGTGTGGACTGCACATGCGTAGTCTAGACAGTGATATTACTGCGTTTGCACTACCCCATAAGGGCGGAGGGTCATATTGAAGCTCCTGGTGTGACGTCAAACAATCCTTATTTACAACCAACATTTCTTTTTCCACATTCCGTCCTCCACAAATCCTCAGAGATTTACGCTTTGTATACTACTGACGCATTGGGCGTGCAGGTCCACTGTCGGCTTCACCAGAATAACTTTTCTTCCCATTCTTCGACGTGGAATGTCCTAACGATATACGACATGCTTTCAAAAGTTGACAAAATATGCTTTAGGCTCAATTCTTTGAACGATAAATCTTGCATATTTTGTTAAATTTATACCTGGTACCAGAGACTGTGATTGTGCGGTCTCTTGTTTAAAATTTAATGCACCCGAAATTCTCTTATCGGGATATTTCGGGAATATCACTGTCTAGACAGTCTCTTGTAGGAGCTACTGCATTCTATTGTTCCACTTCATCATCGCTGATATAAAGATACAGATATCTGGGCATTGTTGGAAATTGGAGACTTTGCACATTCGGATTTAATTGCTTTTGGCCACCATAGATAAGCTTGCATAACTTGTTTCACCATGCCGATAAGCCTGGTCTTCATTTTAGCTTATCCGATAGACGAATGATATATTCCCGTTTATCTTTTAGATATCTTGGGAAGACGGTTGTATTAGGGATTAATGTCTGTAAAAGTCGCCTGTTGTCTGCAGGCCCGACCTGTCTGTCAATCAGAATTATAATCATATTACGCTTAGCAGGCTAACATAATGATCAACCAATCACAACGTGCATATGTTTCACCAAGACAAAAGTATTGCATGCGTTATAACCAAGCATACAGTGGACAGCTAGAATCAGTTCACTAAATTTGCTTGTGGGAGAAGTACACACAAGAAAAAATACTCGCGTTTCGACATGTTGGAGTGAGGAAACGGCATGCTGTTGGATCGAACGGAACTATCGTGCACCTATATGTATCTTGTGTAAATTTCAGCAAGGAGAAGTTAAACATGTGTATTCAATTTCTTCGCTACCCAGAGTGTAGGGTACTCGGATATGGATAGTAAATTAAGGCCGCATTTGTGACAAATTTGAGACAGGACAGTATGAAGTTTTACTTCTGTTTCATTTTTCTGTAAATTATATTACATTGAATTGTGTAATATTTCTACGTGTATTACCGGTGAATCACGTAGCTTATTTTATACGTTGTATTGGGAAGAGTTACGATGTCCTCTATATTACATGTATTCCTCCACCAATCGATAAGTATGATTAAATCACTGTAGAAAACACGGAAGCTGGTGCAACAAAATTTGGATATTTTGCTAAATTATGAATGTTACATGCCTGTCTGAGAGCTCACCATTTACATCTTTCTGTGTATATACATTGGTTTAAACACGGCTAATGCTTATTTTTATTTTCTTTTATGCTTTATTATTTATTGTAAAATCAAGTTCCACGAGATATTCCATATGCTACAAATCCAATCAATTTTTAGTTTCTCTCACTCTATACCGTGAATAACGATAATAATCGAGATGGTGTTCCTTTAGATCTGTTATCTCAGTTACCTTTCCAAAATGTAGATGATATTGCATTTCACGATTGCTCTGCATCTGATAATGCTGCTGAATCTGATCTTGCTGCGGACTCTTTATTGGCGGGGTTTGAAGACATGTGTTTCAACCCACTTGAATTAAATAACATGGATACGGACGCATACATTACCGATGATAACCCATACGAGGTATCACATTGGAATGACCTTAGTACGCACCAGTCGAAGTACTTTATCGAAGATAGTTTCTCGGATTATATCAATAGCAATGATATCAATGAAAATCAGTCTTTCTCCGTTATACACTTTAATGCTAGAAGTTTGAAGAAACATTTTTCGGAAATATTGGGCACCTGTTGTAATCTAAATTTTAAATTCTCCGTCATTGGGATCTCAGAGAGTTGGTTAGATCCGAAAACAGAAAAGCTTTTTGATATACCCGGATATACTCCGTTCATTTCCTCTAGATCTAAGAGAAAGGGTGGTGGATTAGTATTGTATGTTAGAGACAACATATCTAAATGTACTGTCCGTGAAGATTTGTCTTATCTACAGGATGATGGTGAATATGAATCACTCTTTGTTAATATACAAGATAGTAATGAGTTATATACAGTCGGAATTATCTATCGACCCCCTAATAAAAATGTCGACATATTTAATGAGAAAGTCCAATCCATGATGAATACCCTTAAACCCGAGAAGAAAAAATGTATCATCATTGGTGATTTCAATATTGATTTATTTAAGACTGAAATCCACGGTCCGTCGAAACAGTTCTTGGAAATTATGAAGTCTCATTATTTTTTTCCTAAGATTACAAAACCTACTAGAGTTAAATCACATTCTGCCACACTGATTGATAATGTATTTCAAAATTTCCATGAAAACTGTCTCCTGTCCGGTATTCTTCTTTCGGATATCACTGATCATTTCCCTGTATTTCACATCAACAAGACGAATACCCTGAAATCACACACTGATCATTCTTTCAATTACAGGATAATGTCTGCACAGCAGAAACAAATTTTCGAAGAAAAACTTAACAATATGGATTGGAATAACGTAAGAAGTGAAACTAGTAATGTTAACGAAGCATATGAAATATTTTCCAGTGAGTTTCTCTCCGTTTACAACGAATGTTTTCCCCTAGTCTCGTCGACCTCTCCTAAGTCAAAAATCATAAAACCCTGGATAACCCCTAATATTCTCTTTTCTATACGTGAAAAGAATCGCCTGTACAGATTACATTCAAAAAACAAAGATCCCAACGTTATCGAACAATACAAGCGCTATAGAAACACACTAACTCATACATTACAGCTTGCAAAGAAAAAATATTACGAAGCTAAATTCAATCAATGTAATAATGATATCAAAGGCACCTGGAAAGTTTTGAACGAACTTTTACATCGCAAGAAAAATATCCAACTTCCCAGTGTTTTTAGTGTTAATCAAAATGAAGTTTCTGACCCTAATGTTATAGCAGATGGTTTCAATGATTATTTTAGTTCTGTAGCTGCCAAATTAGCTGCGAAAATTCCATCGTCGACTAGTAATTTCAAAGATTTTTTGACTGGTCAATACCAGCAGGAATTTCAATTGGGTCCTTGTGCACCGACCGAAATTACAGAGGTGATCGCAAGCCTTAAAAGTAGTGCACCAGGATTTGATGGTGTTCGTATGTCTCTGATAAAAACAGTGCCAAATCTGCTTTGCTCGCCGTTAAGCCACATTATTAATTTGTCGTTCAAATTGGGTACTGTACCCGATCCTCTAAAAAGGGCCAAAATTACTCCACTATTCAAAGATGGGGGGAGTAATCTATTCGAAAACTATCGACCAATTTCCGTACTACCTTGTTTCAGTAAGATATTGGAAAAACTTGTAATTAAAAGAATGACCACTTACTTGGATAAGTATTCTATAATCTGTTCAAACCAGTTTGGGTTTCGTGCTAACCATTCCACTTTCTTAGCCGTTCTATCTCTGCATGATAAACTGGTTGCCGCAAGAGAAGATAAAAAGTACAGCATCACAACGTTCTTAGATTTATCAAAAGCTTTTGATACCGTTAATCATGACATCTTACTACAGAAATTAGATCATTATGGCTTTCGGGGAACTGCAAATGAATGGTTTCGCAGTTATTTATCCACCCGTACTCAGTGTACGCAATATAATAGCACTTTATCATCATTTAAATCAGTATCTTGTGGTGTTCCACAAGGCTCAATCATTAGCCCTATTTTATTCCTCCTATATATCAATGATATAGTTGCTGTTAGTTCAGTGTTGCAAGTTATCCTTTTTGCCGATGATACATCTGCTACACTCTCCAATGATGATCCCAATCTGCTTATGGACATCATGTCACATGAGCTTAATAAACTTCATAACTGGTTCTCATGTAATAAGTTATCTCTTAACATTAAGAAAACAAAATTCATTTTCATAAAACCCTCTAAACGAGATAAATTTTATCAAATACCCAAGCTCATTATATCTGGTGATGTAATTGAGCAAGTCAACAATATCAAATTTCTCGGTGTTTATTTTAATGATAAACTTAATTGGACAACACATATTCAGGAATTAACCAAAAAAATAAGTAGAAATATTGGAATTATTCATCATGTTAGAGACTGTTTGAATAAAAAAACTCTAATATATACTTTACTACTCTCTGATATATCCCTACTTATCATATTGTAATATTGTGTGGGGTAATACTTATGCAACCCATCTCAGGCCTCTAGTGATATTACAAAAAAGAGCTGTTAGATTGATTACGTTTTCGGGAAAATATGAACACACTAGACCACTCTTTAGTCAATTGAATATACTGTCAGTACAAGAAATAAATAATTATTTAGTCCTTTTATTCGTTGATAAATTTTTTAATCATCAAGATTTATTGCCACAGGCCTTTCTCGCATATTTCAGTAAATTATCATCTATACATCGTTATCCGACCAGGCAATCACATATCAATCTTTATCGGCAATTCTATTTTTCCGACTTATCGTTTTATAGCACGAAAATAAAGGGTCCTCGGATCTGGAACAAACTGCCATCTCCGCTGAAATCTTGTACTTCCGCTTCGCTATTCAAGTCGCGGATTAAAACTTATTTATTGTGCGGAACCATCCTATTGTAATTGACTTAATGTTTTGTATCAGTTGTGAGTATCTCGTGGAAACTGGAACTTTAAATCAACCTGGGATACAGTATCCCTGGATACTGTGTGCCACAATATACATGTATGTTTGTGTTAATTTGTCGTTATGTGTTTTTATATATATATATATTTTCTTTGGTGAACAAAATCTATTTATTAAACTTCACCGGAATTAAATCGATATTTTAGAACCCTGTATACTGGGATAAAACAAGCCCCTTGGGGTTTTCATCCCGCCATTATAATAGATTGTAACAACCGAATTATGTTTTTCTTTTGGTGAAATAAAATTGAATTGAATTTGAATTGACTCGATCTAATATATGGAGATTTTTGCATACTAAAAGGGTATCATCTAAAGGAGGAGTTTGGCGTGTGGACTGCACATGCGTAGTCTAGACAATGATATTCCTGCGTTTGCACTACCCCATAAGGGCGGAGGGTCATATTGAAGCTCCTGGTGTGACGTCAAACAATCCTTATTTACAACCAACATTTCTTTCTCCACATTCCGCCCTCCACAAATCCTCAGAGATTTACGCTTTGTATACTACTGACGCATTGGGCGTGCAGGTCCTCTGTCGGCTTCACCGGAATAACTTTTCTTCCCATTCTTCGACGTGGAATGTCCTAACGATATACGACATGCTTTCAAAAGTTGACAAAATATGCTTTAGGCTCAATTCTTTGAACGATAAATCTTGCATATTTTGTTAAATTTATACCTGGTACCAGAGACTGTGATTGTGCGGTCTCTGGTTTAAAATTTAATGCACCCGAAATTCTCTTATCGGGATATTTCGGGAATATCACTGTCTAGACAGTCTCTTGTAGGAGCTACTGCATTCTATTGTTCCACTTCATCATCGCTGATATAAAGATACAGATATCTGGGCATTGTTGGAAATTGGAGACTTTGCACATTCGGATTTAATTGCTTTTGGCCACCATAGATAAGCTTGCATAACTTGTTTCACCATGCCGATAAGCCGGTCTTCATCTTAGCTTATCCGATAGACGAATGATATATTCCCGTTTATCTTTTAGATATCTTGGGAAGACGGTTGTATTAGGGATTAATGTCTGTAAAAGTCGCCTGTTGTCTGCAGGCCCGACCTGTCTGTCAATCAGAATTATAATCATATTACGCTTAGCAGGCTAACATAATGATCAACCAATCACAACGTGCATATGTTTCACCAAGACAAAAGTGTTGCATGCGTTATAACCAAGCATACAGTGTACAGCTAGAATCAGTTCACTAAATTTGCTTGTGGGAGAAGTACACACAAGAAAAAATACTCGCGTTTCGACATGTTGGAGTGAGGAAACGGCATGCTGTTGGATCGAACGGAACTATCGTGCACCTATATGTATCTTGTGTAAATTTCAGCAAGGAGAAGTTAAACATGTGTATTCAATTTCTTCGCTACCCAGAGTGTGGGGTACTCGGATATGGATAGTAAATTAAGGCCGCATTTGTGACAAATTTGAGACAGGACAGTATGAAGTTTTACTTCTGTTTCATTTTTCTGTAAATTATATTACATTGAATTGTGTAATATTTCTACGTGTATTACCGGTGAATCACGTAGCTTATTTTATACGTTGTATTGGGAAGAGTTACGATGTCCTCTATATTACATGTATTCCTCGTTTCCATCTTATGCTACAGGGTGACTCCTGATTCCTGAAACGACGAAGTGGAAATCGCCAAGAAGTAGAGCTTTCTAACCAATCCATTGTAGTTGGCATTGTATGAAATAAGCAAAGAAACCCCACACAGTTTCCCTTGCACTTGTCGTGTTACGCCACGTATTACACACTCATATTATCCACGAGAGCGTGTTGAATGATCAAAATAAAAATTATATACCCTATACACAATAAAACCATATCACATTTTCATATTTGCATTAATTTCCAAAATGAAATATTACTATTGACAACATTTAAAGGATATTAAACTGTTGGTGAATGAAAATATTTCCAATATATTTACAGCGCAGTCATTCCTTAGCACTTGCATATATTTGCAGTATTTACCAAACTGGTTGCAAAAGTTCAGTTCTGCCATATATTTGCTGATCATATAAAACGGAATGGCATACCCGTATAACCATCAGTGAAAGGGATAAACTGAATATTTGCTCTCATCGAAATATGCATATATTTACCAGACGGTGAAATAACTTATAATGCTTCATTTGGTTTTCTTTACAGTCTAGATAAAATTAGATGAAATCTTAATATTTGCCGTGTATCAGAATTACCATTTCATGATGTCAAATCTTAATATTTGCCATATAAAAGAATTACCTTCTTATGACGTTAAAAAGCATAATGAACGAGTATGAGACGTACCTCTTGGGGGAAGCCGGTTGATGGAACTTCGACATTGCATTTCAGTGATAGGTTAAATTTAAATCAATATTCATATATACAAATACTTTGTCATACCTCTCGAATGTATTCAAAGAGTTTTATTTGATTAAATTTAAGGCAGTCTTGCCATAATTGGTTATTTTACATTTCCTGCTGTATGGAATATAATTTGATACTAAATATTCCATACCTGTGACCATACTATTTTGGGTATACGAAATATAGGATGCCTTATCTATAATATATATCCCGTAAATGTATTTGTCATCTTGGCCTCTCCAAGCTGCAATGTACGGGTCATACGCTATGAAATACAAACATCCGCACTAGATGTAAAGAAGTGCAAACAGTGGCCTCTCCCATTAATAAGCAATACATTTCCCCAGTACGTGAAATCCGCCTTTTTGTGTAGTGTGAGGATGAAGATAGTTGTCTTTGAAAGCTAAGAAGTAGGAGACCAAACTACAAGCTGACTTTGGATTCCTAAAAACATGTTTGCTGTATAACCTGACACCCAGATTCGTAGAATTCAGGTTGTTCAGCAATTACCACCGTGAACGACGGAAATACGGAACCTACCAACGCAATCTAATCGGAGATGAACTTAAAAGAAAAGACCGTGCCCTCTCCACTCTTCGCCGACAAATAACAGCTCAGAAGACTTATTTATCCACCAAAATTTCCTGGATTAATGGATACCTACTACGCTACAACATCGACAATCGCTTGAAGAAGATCAAACAACAAATTGAAAAGCAACATGACCGGAAACTGAAACAACTGGGTATAGACAGAAAAGAACAACAGCTAAATGGTACAGTGTTCAACTTGTCATCAAGAGTGCTATCACGTGATGAAGTTAACCTATTAAGTAAAGGACTTCGATATGGTATATTTCCCCAGTATCTTATAGTTACAGATATTCAAACTGAGTTTGAAACGTTGTATGAAAGCTTATGTGATTACATGAATACAAGCGGTATTAAGTTACGTGTTAAAATCAAACTGATAACTGCCTATGACAAATTTATGAACTCATTTCGATGGAGCCTCTCCAAGGACGAATTCTTTTCTAAATCTGAACACAAGGTGTTAAAAAAACTTAGCCGTGACAAATCTATCATCATCTCTAAGCCAGACAAAGGTAATGGCGTAGTCATTATGGATAAAAAGGAATACAACAAGAAAATGAACAATATTATTGGAGATGAAAGCAAGTTCACTAAACTTCAAGAGAATACTGCCCCAGAGAAAGAACGCAAACTACAGAATTTTCTGTACAATCTCCATCAACAACAGGTACTTTCTTTGGAAACATACAAATATCTACGCCCGTCTGGATCTCGGACACCAGTGCTTTATGGACTACCTAAGATCCACAAAGATGGCACCCCCGTTCGTCCTATCCTCTCAACAACGGACTGTTACAACTACCAATTAGCAATTAGTCTCTTTCATGAAACCAGACGGAACGACAGCATGATCAAAGACAGTTTTACCTTTACTCACTGGGTAACATCGCAGCCGGATATACACAATTGCTATCTTGTCAGTTTTGATGTTAACAGTCTATTCACGAACATCCCTGTACATGAAACCATCAAAATATTACTGGGTTCATCCCTCATGTAAGAAGTCACGAGAGAAGCTATAGCTACATGTTCTGACATTCGGGGGTGGGTGGGTGGTGGGGCGATGGTTAGGTGGTAGTTTGAACTAATATTTGATTTGGTGGAGTTAGTTCCCTTCACATGCTACACACGAACAAGGTGGCGCTGATTTTCAATCAATACATAAGCTGGTTCCCGACTCAACCACGTAGGTGGGCTACCTCGACAGACTCAGAAAGATGGTTGGAACTCGGAAACAGCTTAGGCCAAGATTTGAAAAAAAAAGTGGTGGGTACTGTAATCCACTGCAAAGATTATCTCAACACAAAGTACATGACAAAACAAATCATCTGCTCAAGAGACAGGTAGATTCTCACGGATAACGTACAACAACAACAACAGGTACTGTACACCGCACGTAGATCTCAACAGAGCGCCAAATCCCATCATTTTTTGGTCAGCTTCACTGTGTTATCTCCAGCGCTAAATTGCTGGCATCGATTTGGTGTAATAAACTATAATTGACAAAGGATGTACTGCAACTTGTATTATCACTCTTGCCCCCATACGCACGACCCTTTCTCTTCTTTTGCAGTGTAACTGCGTAACTTGAGGTATAGGCCTCTCTGTGACAGTGTAGCTTCGTTAGAGGCTTTCTCTCTTTGTTAGCGTAACTGCTTATGTCCAGCATGTCAAGGGATAAATCCTTGCTCTTTTTCTGACAGCGTAAATGCGTAACTTCAGGTGTAGCTCTCTCTCTGTGACAGCGTAACCACATAATTTCAGTGATGAACCATCTCTTTTTACTCAGCGTAAATGCGTAACCTCGTCAGACTCTTTCTCCCTTTCCACAGCGTAACTGCGTAACTGTGGATATAGACCACTCTGTGATCGTCTAACTTCATTAGAGTCTATCTCTCTTTCTCAGCCAAACTGCTCTTCTTCTAACAGCGTAACTGCGTAACTTCAGGTGTAGACCTCTCTGTGACAGCGTAAGTGCGTAATTTCACTGATGGACCATTATTTTTTACTCAGCGTAAATGCGTAACTTCATCAGACCCTTTCTCTCCTTTTGCAGCGCGTAACTGCGTAACTTGAGGTATAGGCCTCTCTCTGTGACAGCGTAAGTGCGTAATTTCACTGATGGACCATTATTTTTTACTCAGCGTAAAGGCGTAACTTCATCAGACCCTTTCCCTCGTTTTGTAGCGTAACTGCGTAACTTGAGGTATAGGCCTCTCTGTGACAGTGTAGCTTCGTTAGAGGCTTTCTGTCTTTGTCAGCGTAACTGCGTAAGTCCAGGGATCCATCCTCGCTCTTTTTCTGACTGCGTAACTTCAGGTGTAGGTCTCTCTCTGTGACAGCGTAAGTGCGTAATTTCACTGATGGACCATTATTTTTCACTCAGCGTAAATGCGTAACTTCATCAGACCCTTTCTCTCCTTTTGCAGCGTAACTGCGTAACTCGAGGTATAGGCCTCTCTGTGACAGTGTAGCTTCGTTGGAGGCTTTCTGTCTTTGTGGGCGTAACTGCGTAAGTCCAGGGATAAATCCTTGTTCTTTTTCTGACAGCGTAACTCCAGGTGTAGACCTCTCTCTGTGATAGCGTAAGTGCATAATTTCACTGATGGACCATTATTTTTTACCCAGCGTAAATGCGTAACTTCATCAGACCCTTTCTCCCCTTTTGCAGCGTAACTGCGTAACGTGAGGTATAGGCCTCTCTGTGACAGTGTAGCTTCGTTAGAGGATTTCTCTCTTTGTCAGCGTAACTGCGTAAGTCCAGGGATAAATCCTTGCTCTTTTTCTGACAGCGTAACTGCGTAACTTAAGGTGTAGGTCTCTCTCTGTGACAGCGTAACCACATAATTTCAGTGGTGAACCATCTCTTTTTACTCCGCGTAAATGCGTAACTTCGTCAGACTCTTTTTCTTTCCACAGCGTAACTGGGGATATAGACCTCTCTGTGATCGTGTAACTTCATTAGAGGCTATCTCTCTTTGTCAGCGAAACTGCTCTTCTTCTAACAGCGTAACTCCAGGTGCAGACCTCTCTCTGTGACGGCGTAAGTGTGTAATATGACTGATGGACCATTATTTTTTACTCAGCGTAAATGCGTAACTTCATCAGACCCTTTCTCTCTTTTTGCTGCGTAACTGCAGGTGTAGACCTGTGTTTGTGACCGCGTAACTGGTTTTCTATTTTGTCAATCTAATTGCGTACCTCCAGCTGTGGACCTCTCTCTGGGACAGCGTAACGGCGTAACTTCGTCAGAGAATTTCCCTTATTTGTCTGTGTAACTGGGTCTAGGGATAAATCCATCCTCTCCCTTCTTGGCGTAAGTGCGTAACTCCAGCCCTAAATCCCTTTTATGTTAGGCCATTGTCACTTGATTGGTTGTTTAGCATTACGGTACCTTGATTTTTTAAATACGCATGATAGATCCTAAAAATTAATTATTATTAATTATTAAATTGCAAACAAGTTGTATACGAATTTGAAGAAAATGAGTAAATATTACTCATGAGAATGTAAATCCCTCATATATTTTAATTATTTGCCCTCAAATTGTAGATGAGGGCTGGTCATCCAATCATGTGTCGTGGCCTTAGCGTAACTGCATAACTTCAGCCCTGAATCCTTTCTCTTAATCTCCACGTAACTGCGTAACTTTCTCAGATAATTTCTCTTCTGCTCATCGTAAATCACAGCATAAGCTTACAGTCGATAGTGCATCAACAGTATAACCAGGGATTATCAGATATAGATCTTTAATGATTCTGAATAAATTCAAAATGGTCACCAAGTGTGTTTCCGAACAATCAGAGAAAACTGGTTCTGTCATTCGTTGTCTCTTCATGCATCGATGATGTTTTCCAAGTTTCATAATGAACACTTAAACATTTCCAAAGATATAGATCATTAATTATTTTGCATAAATTAAAAATGGTTGCCAAGATTTCTGCCCAATCAGAGAAACAACTTCTGTCATTCATCCTATGTCTCTTGATGTATCAATGAGGTATACCAAATTTTACATCAAGCACTTGAACGGTATCAGCGGGAGAGATCATAAATGATTTTGGCGGATACCACGCAAAACTGTACCACTAACTCCCATTTCTGTCCGTCCTTGACGGAATATGACACTAGTAACACCAATAACTTGGAAGACATCATAAACAAACAAAGTTCCCTGTACCTTATTATCTAAAATGTGTCAATGAATTGCATAAGATGAAAATAAACAAGTGCCCCTATGAATTATTCGTACAGTTTTTAGTTTAGCGGAACAAAACACAAATGACATTAGTAACATTTGTGTTACTAATGTCAGTTGTCCGTCAAAATCTATTTGAAGAAATGTACAAGAAATTTCTTATAACAGAAGCACTTGCATATGCTCAGTGGAATTAGGCCAAGCATATTGATATATCTGTACCATTGTCAGTGTATGTCGTCACCCATGCTGTAATATTGAGCCTTTTCAAAAAAGTTCTAATGTCCTTCCCATCAAGGGAGTTGGACGGAAATTACATTAGAAACGTTTTTTAAATGCTCATAGTATTGATGTATTGGTATTTAATACACTGGCAATGGTACGTATATCTCAATAAGGTCAAGCTAGTACCACTGTAAATCTTTAATTGAATAATTTAATTGACATTTGTTTTGTGGTGAATATTATAAATAAAGTTGGACGGACAAATGACATTAGAACAAATGACATTAGTAACTTTTACATTTCTGTCTCTCTATTATACTGCAGATAAGAAATGTGCAGTGTAAAACTGTTTATATTCAGATATGCATACATTACACAACATTTGTGTGTTTAGCAAACAAAGTACAAGACACAGAGTCAGTTTTTTAACATTTTTAATGTTACAAACGTCATTTTCCAGTGAGACGGACAATTTGACGGAAAGTGGTATAGTTTTACGTGGAATACGCCTTTTGCATAAGTTCAAGATCGCTGTCCATCCTTCCCACCACTCAGGGGAACTCATGTAATTTATTCATTACAAGTCTCTTGATACATCGATGCTGTATACCAAGTTCCGTATAGAACACTTAAATGGTACCAGAGAAATACATCATTAAAGTTTTTGCATAAATTAAAGATGGCCGCCAAGGTACCGAAATAAGGTAAAAAACTACACTAAGAAACTTTTAGTAAAGCGGTTGATATTTGGCTTGCTGGGTTGCATACTCAACTCTCCCTCCGGCACTGAAGAGCAGTATACATGCAGGAGAGAAGAGCAGGAACTATTATTTCACAAACCAGATGACATCATAATTCTTCTTCAACAGTATCAGAGATAGAGATCATAAATGATTTTGCATAACTTAAACATGGCTGCCCATCCTTCCTGCCACTCAGAGGAACTGATTTGGTTATTCAACTTTCATATAGAACACTTAAATGGCCCCCAATAGGGTGAGGCACGAGTTTTGTACCATGTCTGTTGCCACAAGGGGAAGTTTAATTTCCTCTACATGATGGCTGTACATGGATAGTCACACATGTCCAGCTAACCATATCGCAGATAGTATATCGTCGCTATATGACCCAAATGGTGTTGAACGCGACGTTAAACCCCTAACTCAGTCAGAGATATATACATCATTAAAGATTTTGCATAAATTAAAGATGGCCTCCAAGGTGTTGAAGGCTATATTAAACCCCTAACTCACTCACTCAGCGATACACATCATCAAAGATTTTTCATAAATTAAAGATGTAGACCAAGGTTTCCTCTCCAGGTATGAAAGCATACCGAAATGAGGTAAGAATCTATGCTAAGAAACTTTTAGGTTTTCAGTATTAAAGAGGTTGATATTTCGCTTGCTGGGTTCACCGCATTCTCAAGTCTCCCTCCGGCACTGAAGAGCGATGTGCAGGGGAGAAGAGTAAGAACTATCAAACACAAACCAGATGACATCATAGTTCTTCTAGGTACAACAAGCGCATGTGCGAAGTATAATACACTTTAAAGACAGTCTCTTGTAGAGTGATTCCGCGTGATGTTAAACCCCTAACTCACTCATTCAGAGATGTACATCATTAAAGATTTTGCATGAATTAAAGATGGCCGCCAAGGTTTCCCCTGCAGCAGGTATGAAATCATACCGAAATGAGGTAATAATCTATGCTAAGAAACTTTCAGCTTATTCAATATTAAACTGGTTGATATTTCTCTTGGTGGGTTTACTGCATACTCAAGTCTCCCTCCGGCACTGAAGAGCGGTGTGCAGGGGAGGAGAACAGGAATTACCAGAGACAAACCAGATGATGACATAGTTTTTCTAGGTAAAACAAGCACATGTGCGAAGTATAAATAGACTTTAAAGACAGTCTCTTGTAGAGTGATTCCGTGGTTGAATGGATACAGTGGTTCGGCTATTGTCACGAAGGTCGTGAGTTCGGGGACAGACTGAAGATGCAGCCTGTTACCTGGAAATGGAGTGCTATCATACCTTGAAAGTTTCTTGATGTATCGATGATCTATGCCACGTTTCACACTGAACAGCGAAATGGTATCTTAGATACATAAGATTAATGGTTTCGCATAAATTAAAGATGGCCACCATAGTTTTCACCCAATCGGATTCAGACAATAATTGCTCCTATCGGCCATCAGCTGGATAACCATATCATTGACCTTGGCCTATTTTATCAAGGTCAAATTCTAGTTGTTGCAGTTTCTGCAGGGATATGGCTTGGCTGTTCAAATGTACACTACAGTACTTTATTGAAGCCTATTCAACTTCATCAAAACGTACTATTTCATCAAGGTAGGTCAAATTCTAGTTAATACAAAGTTTTGATGGGTTACACTCATATATACATGTAGGCTGAAAAATGATGCACACGTGTATATTTAAGCCCTTTACCGTCTGTGCTGATAACTCCAAATGCTCTTACATCATATGTTCCATACATATGCAGTACAGTGACAAGATGGTGATTTATAAGTCAAAAGCTTTGGCAGCCATATTGGATTGACCTAATTTGAAATATAATTATCTGGAGAAATGGCAGAACTATGATGAGCAAAACGGAAAGGGTCTAATAAAGTTACGCAGAGCAAAATTCAATGGTCCATGGATGAAGTTACGCTGTCCGCATGCAAAGAGGTTCACAGCTGAACTTATGCAGTTACGCTGTCAGAAAAAGATGTCTACGGTACACCTAAAATTACAAAGTTACGCTCACAGTAAAAGAGCGGTCTAGAGCCAAGTTACGCAGTTACGCCGAGCAAAAGAGAAACGGTCTGACGAAGTTACGCAGTTACGCTGTCAGTAAAATGAATTGGTCCATCACTGGAGTTATGCAAAATCGCTGAGAAAAAGAGAAAGGGTTTGACGAAGTTACGCAGGTACGTTGAGGGAATAAATAATCCATCGCCGAATTTACACAGTTACGCTGTCAGAAACAGATGTCTACAGTGCACCTAAAGTTACGCAGTTACGCTCTCAGGAAAAGAGAGGTCTAGTATGAGGCGCCGTTTGTCACTTTCTGACTTAATCTATTTATTTATAAATATCTGGTATTTATCAGCCAGATATATAAATCCGTTAAACATGAAGGTGAAATTAACACTGGTTTTAGTAAATTTTAAATCCTATATCAGCGAAAATAATGCGTGAAAGATTTATAAATACCTATTTTAGATGGCTAGATATATATATCTCTAGTTACGTTATTTTTTTGGATATAAATTTATTCGATATCCTCGATCAACGATCACGTATTTATATATTCGACGAAACGTATCTTGCTGATATATATAGATTTCAAATTGTGTTGTTGGAGATATATATATCCTGTCATCGCCAAAGTTCTGATATATACCCTTACCGAAATAATATTCTTCTGGCACACTGGTTGCGGCAAGCTTGCCGCAAACTTTCTGGCAACCTCACCGCACACAGTGTGCCGGAGAGTTTGCGGCAACCTTGCCGCAACAGAGTTTTTCACATGCAAATGAGCTTTCCGGCACACTATACAGATTGCGGCAAGCTGGCCGCAAACTGCTTAAATGTATTCCGGCAGCCTTCTGGCACACTCTTCCGGCAGCCTTCCGGCACACTCTTCCGGCAGCCTTCTGGCGCACTCTTCCGGCACCCTCACCGCGAACTCTTCCGGCAGCCTTCCGGCACACTCTTCCGGCAGCCTTCTGGCGCACTCTTCCGGCACCCTCACCGCGCACTCTTCCGGCAACCTCACCGCGCACTCTTCCGGCAACCTCACTCTTCCGGCAACCTCACCGCACACTCTTCCGGCAACCTCACCGCGCACTCTTCCGGCAGCCTTCCGGCGCACTCTTCCAATAACTTCTGGGCTTCAATATTTTCATGGTGGTGGTCAGAATGACATCATCCTGACCTCCACATGAATGGTACAAATCACTCCACTCAAACTGTTGTACATAAGATCTGTCATGCAATGAAATCTAAACAGACAATGAATGAATGAAAGAACACAATGATCAACATGGCAGAGAAAACTACAACTTGTCTACAAAATTACTGGACTGGCCTAAACCATAATCAAACTGTTAACTTTGCATTCAAACAGACTTACCACACAAATCTGTATCATGTATGACCAGGAAATAGTAGGGCCTATAAATTATGCAGGCCTAAGTTAGCAGGAACAACTCCTCATGGTTGCAAACATACTCTCCCACCATTCTCACCAACTGCCAGATTTGAAAGTCCGGAACCGAATTACATATGTATTCATGTGCACCAAAAGTAGTCCAATGATAGGAAAGGTTAGTACTAGGTACATTAGAATCCTACAATGAAATTTTGTCTCGGAATTAATTGTTCATTCTGAGAACATTCCCCTAATAACTATAACTTCAACTATGTGGTACACTAATTTTGTATAGTTCCTTCTGTGATGTATTCCTACACTGGTACAGTTTGGATAGCTTCCTATCCAGATTGAAAATTAGGGGTCAAAAGTTAACTGGGTTAACTAATAACAGCTGGCAAATCTTCAGT
>JAVTVY010039901.1:0-18304 GCA_036873755.1 Hanleya hanleyi | reverse complement strand
TACCCCATCTTTCTTTTGATCAATTTTGCCAATTCTAGCAGGATTTTCGAGAACAAAACTCAAAATTAACCTATTTCTTCTTAATAATGGTCATCCATTCGGCAATATGAAGGCCGTGGTTACTTTTCCGCTTTCCAATGATAGCAGAAACGCGGGAAAATGCAAAAAAGCGATGTAACCAAGTCAAATTATTGGTAATTTTGCACTCAATTTTCTTTTAGAAACATGGGAAATACTTCAGAAACTTGAGAAATAATTTGTAAAACCATAATAATACACATCCATTCCATCCTTTATGGACTGTAAATGGGTTCTCTTGTAAAGAAAATTTACACTGGCAAATTTATATCATTCTGATAGGACCTCGTTTTGCCATAATATCCACCGAAATCTCAGTCCAGGGGGAGATAACTCCTGTATGGAATACAGATGCAGTAACCTCAATTGTGGTATACTAATGGACACACTGTGATTATTTTTTAATCGAACCTCTGGTCTTCTTTCCACCTGCTTCCGAAAATAGCGCTTCAGGTATAACTAAGCAGTCAAAATTAAACAATCTGGCGTAATGATACATCTCCGCTCCGTAACGGAGTCTACATTAAGATAATGCATAGACCCCACTATTATGCCTTAAAGGGTGCACTCCGGAGATTCTTTTATTCGGCATGGAATAGACTATGGGTCTGTTTTTCGGCCACCAGTTGTCGCAAAACCTTCAACCCAAATCACTTATATGTATATGTTTTCTGAAAGAGCATGATGAAACTATTATTTTAAGATATAACACTGCTATGTTATAGAAAAATTTAACTCGAACATTCTCCTCCATGCTTGCTTCATTTTTCCTAGAAACCCCCTTAAAAATGTCGAAAAATGGTCAAATTCGGCTCAATTTCCAGAAAAATCTGTAAGAGCGATTTCAATTAAACTTCTTACTCACGTTCCCTGGTCCGGTCTCAACTTAAAAAGGCCAAAAAAAGGGGGTGTCAACGTAACCGTTTTTTGTCAGATTTTCTTCCCGTAAATGAGTCCCGATTTTTAGGCACACCCAAGGCGCATAACTGAGGCAGGACAAACTTTACTCCATGATCCCGATCAGAGTGTAGACGAGGCCAGCACTCGATTTGTACGTACTCGTTTGCAGCGTTGATAATGCTGAATAGGATGGCATTATAGATACAAGCTATTAAGAAGACAAGAAGAATTATGATGTAGCAGAACAAGGGCAGTCTATCGTATTATGAAATTAGAGAGGGGCCATTACTACGAAACTGCAGGGGGCCACCTTAAGGGGCAGGATGTTTTTTACGAAATTAATTATTCACATGTATCGTAATCTCAGAGTGTTTGCGAGTATGGCGGTATACAACACTTGCCAGTTATACATATTATTTTGGGGAATCCGACCGATAACTTTCCCCATACCCCATCTTGTTTTGATCAATTTTGCCAATTCTAGCAGGATTTTCGAGAACAAAACTCAAAATTAACCTATTTCTTCTTAATAATGGTCATCCATTCGGCAATATGAAGGCCGTGGCTACTTTTCCGCTTTCCAACGATAGCAGAAACGCGGGAAAATGCAAATAAGCGATGTAACCAAGTCAAATTATTGGTAATTTTGCACTCAATTTTCTCTTAGAAACATGGGAAATACTTCAGAAACTTGAGAAATAATTTGTAAAACCATAATAATATACATTCATTCCATCCTTTATGGACTGTAAATGTGTTCTCTTGTAAAGAAAATTTACACTGGCAAATTTATATCATTCTGATAGGACCTCGTTCTGCCATAATATCCACCGAAATCTCAGTCCAGGTGGAGATAACTCCTGTATGGAATACAGTATGCAGTAACCTCAATTGTATACTAATGGACACACTGTGGATTATTTTAATCGAACTCCTGGTCTTCTTTCCACCTGCTTCCGCAAATAGCGCTTCAGGTATAACTAAGCAGTCAAAATTAAACAATCTGGCGTAATGATACATCTCCGCTCCGTAACGGAGTCTACATTAAGATAATGCATAGACTCCACTATTATGCCTTAAAGGGTGCACTCCGGAGATTCTTTTATTCGGCATGGAATAGACTATGGGTCCGTTTTTCGGCCACCAGTTGTCGCAAAACCTTCAATCCAAATCACTTATATGTATATGTTTTCTGAAAGAGCATGATGAAACTATTATTTTAAGATATAACACTGCTATGTTATAGAAAAATTTAACTCGAACATTCTCCTCCATGCTTGCTTCATTTTTCCTAGAAAACCCTTAAAAATGTCGAAAAATGGTCAAATTCGGCTCAATTTCCAGAAAAATCTGTAAGAGCGATTTCAATTAAACTTCTTACTCACGTTCCCTGGTGCGGTCTCAACTTAAAAAGGCAAAAAAAAAGGGGGTGTCAACCTAATCGTTTTTTGTCAGATTTTCTTCCCGTAAATGAGTCCCGATTTTTAGGCACACCCAAGGGGTATAACTGAGGCAGGACAAACTGTACTCCATGATCCCGATCAGCGTGTTGACGAAGCCAGCACTCGATTTGTACGTACTCGTTTGCAGCGTTGATAATGCTGAATAGGATGGCATTATAGATATAAGCTATTAAGAAGACAAGAAGAATTATGATGTAGCAGAACAAGGGCAGTCTATCGTATTATGAAATTAGAGAGGGGCCATTACTACGAAACTGCGGAGGACCACCTTAATTAAGGGGCAGGATGTTTTTTACGAAATTAATTATTCACATGTATGGTAATCTCAGAGTGTTTGCGAGTATGGCGGTATACAACACTTGCCAGTTATACATATTATTTTGGGAAATCCGACCGATAACTTTCCCCTACCCCATCTTTGTTTTGATCAATTTTGCCAATTCTAGCAGGATTTTCGAGAACAAAACTCAAAATTAACCTATTTCTTCTTAATAATGGTCATCCATTCGGCAATATGAAGGCCGTGGCTACTTTTCCGCTTTCCAATGATAGCAGAAACGCGGGAAAATGCAAATAAGCGATGTAACCAAGTCAAATTATTGGTAATTTTGCACTCAATTTTCTCTTAGAAACATGGGAAATACTTCAGAAACTTGAGAAATAATTTGTAAAACCATAATAATATTGATCCATTCCATCCTTTATGGACTGTAAATGGGTTCTCTTGTAAAGAAAATTTACACTGGCAAATTTATATCATTCTGATAGGACCTCGTTCTGCCATAATATCCACCGAAATCTCAGTCCAGGTGGAGATAACTCCTGTATGGAATACAGTATGCAGTAACCTCAATTGTATACTAATGACACACTGTGGGTTATTTTAATCGAACTCCTGGTCTTCTTTCCACCTGCTTCCGAAAATAGCGCTTCAGGTATAACTAGGCAGTCAAAATTAAACAATCTGGCGTAATGATACATCTCCGCTCCGTGACGGAGTCTACATTAAGATAATGCATAGACTCCACTATTATGCCTTAAAGGGTGCACTCCGGAGATTCTTTTATTCGGCATGGAATAGACTATGGGTCCCTTTTTCGGCCACCAGTTGTCGCAAAACCTTCAACCCAAATCACTTATATGTATATGTTTTCTGAAAGAGCATGATGAAACTATTATTTTAAGATATAACACTGCTATGTTATAGAAAAATTTAACTCGAACATTCTCCTCCATGCTTGCTTCATTTTTCCTAGAAACCCCTTAAAAATGTCGAAAAATGGTCAAATTCGGCTCAATTTCCAGAAAAATCTGTAAGAGCGATTTCAATTAAACTTCTTACTCACGTTCCCTGGTCCGGTCTCAACTTAAAAAGGCAAAAAAAAGGGGGTGTCAACGTAACCGTTTTTTGTCAGATTTTCTTCCCGTAAATGAGTCCCGATTTTTAGGCACACCCAAGGCGCATAACTGAGGCAGGACAAACTTTACTCCATGATACCGATCAGAGTGTAGACGAGGCCAGCACTCGATTTGTACGTACTCGTTTGCAGCGTTGATAATGCTGAATAGGATGGCATTATAGATACAAGCTATTAAGAAGACAAGAAGAATTATGATGTAGCAGAACAAGGGCAGTCTATCGTATTATGAAATTAGAGAGGGACCATTACTACGAAACTGCGGAGGACCACCTTAATTAAGGGGCAGGATGTTTTTTACGAAATTAATTATTCACATGTATGGTAATCTTAGAGTGTTTGCGAGTATGGCGGTATACAACACTTGCCAGTTATACATATTATTTTGGGAAATCCGACCGATAACTTTCCCCCTACCCCATCTTTGTTTTGATCACTTTTGTCAATTCTAGCAGGATTTTCGAGAACAAAAACTCAAAATTAACCTATTTCTTCTTAATAATGGTCATCCATTCGGCAATATGAAGGCCGTGGTTACTTTTCCGCTTTCCAATGATAGCAGAAACGCGGGAAAATGCAAATAAGCGATGTAACCAGGTCAAATTATTGGTAATTTTGCACTCAATTTTTTCTTAGAAACATGGGAAATACTTCAAAAACTTGAGAAATAATTTGTAAAACCATAATAATATACATCCATTCCATCCTTTATGGACTGTAAATGGGTTCTCTTGTAAAGAAAATTTACACTGGCAATTTATATCATTCTGATAGGACCTCGTTCTGCCTTAATATCCACCGAAATCTCAGTCCAGGGGGAGATAACTCCTGTATGGAATACAGTATGCAGTAACTTCAATTGTATACTAATGGACACACTGTGGATTATTTTAATCGAACCCCTGGTCTTCTTTCCACCTGCTTCCGAAAATAGCGCTTCAGGTATAACTAAGCAGTCAAAATTAAACAATCTGGCGTAATGATACATCTCCGCTCCGTAACGGAGTCTACATTAAGATAATGCATAGACTCCACTATTATGCCTTAAGGGTGCATTCCGGAGATTCTTTTATTCGGCATGGAATAGACTATGGGTCCGTTTTTCGGCCACCAGTTGTCGCAAAACCTTCAACCCAAATCACTTATATGTATATGTTTTCTGAAAGAGCACGATGAAACTATTATTTTAAGATATAACACCGCTATGTTATAGAAAAATTTAACTCGAACATTCTCCTCCATGCTTGCTTCATTTTTCCTAGAAAACCCCTTAAAAATGTCGAAAAATGGTCAAATTCGGCTCAATTTCCAGGAAAATCTGTAAGAGCGATTTCAGTTAAACTTCTTACTCACGTTCCCTGGTCCGGTCTCAACTTAAAAAGGCAAAAAAAAGGGGGTGTTAACCTAACCGTTTTTTGTCAGATTTTCTTCCCGTAAATGAGTCCTGATTTTTAGGCACACCCAAGGGGCATAACTGAGGCAGGACAAACTTTACTCCATGATCCCGATCAGCGTGTAGACGAAGCCAGCACTCGATTTGTACGTACTCGTTTGCAGCGTTGATAATGCTGAATAGGATGGCATTATAGATACAAGCTATTAAGAAGACAAGAAGAATTATGATGTAGCAGAACAAGGGCAGTCTATCGTGTTATGAAATTAGAGAGGGACCATTACTACGAAACTGCGGAGGACCACCTTAATTAAGGGGCAGGATGTTTTTTACGAAATTAATTATTCACATGTATGGTAATCTCAGAGTGTTTGCGAGTATGGCGGTATACAACACTTGCCAGTTATACATATTATTTTGGGAAATCCGACCGATAACTTTCCCCCTACCCCATCTTTGTTCTGATCAATTTTGCCAATTCTAGCAGGATTTTCGAGAACAAAACTCAAAATTAACCTATTTCTTCTTAATAATGGTCATCCATTCGGCAATATGAAGGCCGTGGCTACTTTTCCGCTTTCCAATGATAGCAGAAACGCGGGAAAATGCAAATAAGCGATGTAACCAAGTCAAATTATTGGTAATTTTGCACTCAATTTTCTCTTAGAAACATGGGAAATACTTCAGAAACTTGAGAAATAATTTGTAAAACCATAATAATATACATCCATTCCATCCTTTATGGACTGTAAATGTGTTCTCTTGTAAAGAAAATTTACACTGGCAAATTTATATCATTCTGATAGGACCTCGTTCTGCCATAATATCCACCGAAATCTCAGTCCAGGTGGAGATAACTCCTGTATGGAATACAGTGTGCAGTAACCTCAATTGTATACTAATGGACACACTGTGGATTATTTTAATCGAACTCCTGGTCTTCTTTCCACCTGCTTCCGAAAATAACGCTTCAGGTATAACTAAGCAGTCAAAATTAAACAATCTGGCGTAATGATACATCTCCGCTCCGTAACGGAGTCTACATTAAGATAATGCATAGACTCCACTATTATGCCTTAAAGGGTGCACTCCGGAGATTCTTCCATTCGGCATGGAATAGACTATGGGTCCGTTTTTCGGCCACCAGTTGTCATAAAACCTTCAACCCAAATCACTTATATGTATATATTTTCTGAAAGAGCATGATGAAACTATTATTTTAAGATATAACACTGCTATGTTATAGAAAAATTTAACTCGAACATTCTCCTCCATGCTTGCTTCATTTTTCCTAGAAAACCCCTTAAAATGTCGAAAAATGGTCAAATTCGGCTCAATTTCCAGAAAAATCTGTAAGAGCGATTTCAATTAAACTTCTTACTCACGTTCCCTGGTGCGGTCTCAACTTAAAAAGGCAAAAAAAAAGGGGGTGTCAACCTAATCGTTTTTTGTCAGATTTTCTTCCCTTAAATGAGTCCCGATTTTTAGGCACACCCAAGGGGTATAACTGAGGCAGGACAAACTTTACTCCATGATCCCGATCAGCGTGTAGACGAAGCCAGCACTCGATTTGTACGTACTCGTTTGCAGCGTTGATAATGCTGAATAGGATGGCATTATAGATATAAGCTATTAAGAAGACAAGTAGAATTATGATGTAGCAGAACAAGGGCAGTCTATCGTATTATGAAATTAGAGAGGGGCCATTACTACGAAACTGGTGGAGGACCACTCTAATTAAGGGGCAGGATGTTTTTTACGAAATTAATTATTCACATGGCGTAACCTCGAGAGTGTTTGAGAGCAAGGGCGGCACACATCACTTTCTGCTTAGTTAGAGATATATTGGCCTTGGGAAATCCCACCATGCACCACTTATCTGCCTGATTACCTTTGTTACACTCCAGCATACTTCCTTAGACAACAATCAAAAACAACTGATCTTTTCAGGAAGGCTTGGCTGTATCACCATTCTGGGTAATGGATGGCTGTGTGATGGTACTTTCTTCCTGCGTTTCCACGCTTTGTAGAGAAATGTGGAAATGCGCTGATTTCAATGCAAATTTAGTTTGTAAATTTTTGCAACTTCATCTTCCTAGAAACATGTGGTAAAACTATTTCCTTCAATTTGAAATAGACTAAACACTGATACAATAATATACATCCATTCCATCCTTTATGGACTGTAAATGGGTTCTCTTGTAAAGAAAATTTACACCGGCAAATTTATATCATTCTGATAGGACCTCGTTCTGCCATAATATCCACCGAAATCTCAGTCCAGGTGGAGATAACTCCTGTATGGAATACAGTATGCAGTAACCTCAATTGTATACTAATGGACACACTGTGGATTATTTTAATCGAACTCCTGGTCTTCTTTCCACCTGCTTCAGAAAATAGCGCTTCAGGTATAACTAAGCAGTCAAAATTAAACAATCTGGCGTAATGATACATCTCCGCTCCGTAACGGAGTCTACATTAAGATAATGCATAGACTCCACTATTATGCCTTAAAGGGTGCACTCCGGAGATTCTTTTAGTCGGCATGGAATAGACTATGGCTCCGTTTTTCGGCCACCAGTTGTCGCAAAACCTTCAACCCAAATCACTTATATGTATATGTTTTCTGAAAGAGCACGATGAAACTATTATTTTAAGATATAACACCGCTATGTTATAGAAAAATTTAACTCGAACATTCTCCTCCATGCTTGCTTCATTTTTCCTAGAAAACCCCTTAAAAATGTCGAAAAATGGTCAAATTCGGCTCAATTTCCAGAAAATCTGTAAGAGCGATTTCAATTAAACTTCTTACTCACGTTCCCTGGTCCGGTCTCAACTTAAAAAGGCAAAAAAAAAGGGGTGTCAACCTAACCGTTTTTTGTCAGATTTTCTTCCTGTAAATGAGTCCCGATTTTTAGGCACACCCAAGGGGCATAACTGAGGCAGGACAAACTTTACTCCATGATCCCGATCAGCGTGTAGACGAAGCCAGCACTCGATTTGTACGTACTCGTTTGCAGCGTTGATAATGCTGAATAGAATGGCATTATAGATATAAGCTATTCAGAAGACAAGAAGAATTATGATGTAGCAGAACAAGGGCAGTCTATCGTATTATGAAATTAGAGAGGGGCCATTACTACGAAACTGTGGAGGGCCACCTTAAGGGGCAGGATGTTTTTTATGAAATTAATTATTCACATGTATCGTAATCTCAGAGTGTTTGCGAGTATGGCGGTATACAACACTTGCCAGTTATACATATTATTTTGGGAAATCCGACCGATAACTTTCCCCTTACCCCATCTTTGTTTTGATCAATTTTGCCAATTCTAGCAGGATTTTCGAGAACAAAACTCAAAATTAACCTATTTCTTCTTAATAATGGTCATCCATTCGGCAATATGAAGGCCGCGGTTACTTTTCCGCTTTCCAATGATAGCAGAAACGCGGGAAAATGCAAATAAGCGATGTAACCAAGTCAAATTATTGGTAATTTTGCACTCAATTTTCTCTTAGAAACATGGGAAATACTTCAGAAACTTGAGAAATAATTTGTAAAAACCATAATAATATACATCCATTCCATCCTTTATGGACTGTAAATGGGTTCTCTTGTAAAGAAAATTTACACTGGCAAATTTATATCATTCTGATAGGACCTCGTTCTGCCATAATATCCACCGAAATCTCAGTCCAGGTGGAGATAACTCCTGTATGGAATACAGTATGCAGTACTCAATTGTATACTAATGGACACACTGTGGATTATTTTAATCGAACTCCTGGTCTTCTTTCCACCTGCTTCCGAAAATAGCGCTTCAGGTATAACTAAGCAGTCAAAATTAAACAATCTGGCGTAATGATACATCTCCGCTCCGTAACGGAGTCTACATTAAGATAATGCATAAACTCCACTATTATGCCTTAAAGGGTGCACTCCGGAGATTCTTTTATTCGGCATGGAATAGACTATGGGTCCGTTTTTCGGCCACCAGTTGTCGCAAAACCTTCAACCCAAATCACTTATATGTATATATTTTCTGAAAGAGCATGATGAAACTATTATTTTAAGATATAACACTGCTATGTTATAGAAAAATTTAACTCGAACATTCTCCTCCATGCTTGCTTCATTTTCCTAGAAACCCCTTAAAAATGTCCGAAAAATGGTCAAAGTCGGCTCAATTTCCAGAAAAATCTGTAGGCGATTTCAGGAGCTAAACTTCTTACTCGTTCCCTGGTCCGGTCTCAACTTAAAAGGCAAAAAAAAAAAAGGGGTATCAACCTAACCGTTTTATCAGTGATTTCTCCCGTAAATGAGTCCCGATTTTTAGGCGCTGCACACCCAAAGAGGGCATAACTTTACTCCATGATCCCGATCAGCGTTCATAGACGAAGCCAGCACTCGATTTGTACGTACTCGTTTGCAGCGTTGATAATGCTGAATAGGATGGCATTATAGATATAAGCTATTAAGAAGACAAGAAGAATTATGATGTAGCAGAACAAGGGCAGTCTATCGTATTATGAAATTAGAGAGGGGCCATTACTACGAAACTGCGGAGGGACACCTAATGCTGTTATATGAACAAGCCATTTGGATTAGGGACTGATTTGGATAACGTAATCATATTTTTGCCATGATCGGGAATCCCTCGTGTGAAACGCCTATAAATCACAAAACAAGCTCTTCATCATACTTAGACGGCTTATCATAAAAAAATATATGGAGGTCATGTAACCAAGTTTTTCCGGAATAACAGAATACTATATTCTCTATTCGTTCATAAATGTTCGAGCGATTTCTGCGGTAAATTACTTTCTCAACAATGTTCTAGTCCATATCTCAATGGCAAATTATGAATACTATCAGTAGTATATATACGTGATATCCAGTTAATTTTCACCCGGATGTAGAGGTCATTTGGGGAGGATTTGAGGAGGAGAGGTCAAGTGCACTATAGTTCCGGCAGAATCACCAATTATTGCAGGGAATGTAATCAGAATGTATTCATCCGCGGTGATGCGGTCTGGCAGCGGTTTTGGCGGTGATTCGGTCTCGGGAAAAATCTTCCGCGGAGAAAAAGTAGTCCCTCAATAAAATGGTCCGATTGGGTCGAGTGAGGTATCAAAGTGAAGCATTCGTGAAGGGGCATCTAATGGGCTGGGTGTGGGGTTGAAATATCGGCATTCTGCGCATGCGCGGTGGCCCAAGAGTATGAAAATAGACGTTTTGGAGCTAGGGAGTCTAATGGACCAATGGGGTCGAGTGAGGTATCGATGTGAAGCATTCGTGAAGGGGCATCTGATGGGCTGGGTGTGGGGTTGAAATATCGGCATTCTGCGCATGCGCGGTGGCCCAAGGGTATGAAAATAGACGTTTTGGGATGTAGGTGAGCCCCTAATGGTCCAATGGGGTCGAGTGAGGTATCAAAGTGAAGCAATCGTGAAGGGGCATCTAATGGGTTGGGTGTGCGGTGGGAATATCATTCTGCGCATGTGCAGACGCAATGCGGAGCTCTCGTCCAATCAGAAGCGAGTATTTCAAATCCGTCACAGAGCTCTCGTCCAATCAGAAGCGAGTATTTTGACCCGGTGCATTATGGGACATATCCAAGATGGCGGCACGTAGGTTCAAGATGGCGGCACATTCGGTGTCGAAAACTGGCCATTTTGTCGGGATGTGGTCACCTAGTGTCGAAAACTGGACCCTGTATGGGTCCCGCTAGACGTTTTGGAGCTAGGGGAGCCACTAATGGTCCAATGGGGTCGAGTGAGGTATCAAAGTGAAGCATTCGTGAAGGGGCATCTGATGCGCTGGGTGTGGGGTTGAAATATCGGCATTCTGTGCATGCGCAGTCTGGCCGTAGTATAGAAATAGACGTGTTGGGGTGTAGGTGGGCCACTAGTGGGTCGATGGGATCGAGTGAGGTATCCATGTGAAGCCTAGGTGAGGGAGTTACACTAGGGTGTCGTTTCCATTCTGCTGCGCAGGTCACGTGGGGGTTGTGACGTCACTTCCGGGTTTTTCACTAAAACTACCTCCAAACATAGAAGAGTTCCAATTTTTCTCCTTAGACGTCCTTATGTTCAACCTCCGGGGTGTTTTCCCGCCGCGGCCCGGCCCGGCGGGCCCCGGCCCCCCAGCGCGAGCGCGCGCGCGCGCGGGTTCTCCGGCCGCAGCGCGCGCGCGCGCGTCATCACCGGCAGTGGGCGCGCGCGATGGGCATATACATTATTTATTCTGTATTATACAATCGGATAGCGGTTGTCGTGAATAACAACAAGTTCAACAATGTTTATATATTTTATTATCCCCAATGTTACATCATACCCAGGCTGGGGGAACCGCCCTGGGTATGTTTTAGTATATTCACAGCAAAACAAATTGAAATATCAAACACCATGTTTTATTATTTAACGCACCGTCACATTAGGTACAAGGGTTTACTGAGCTCAATTCAACGATCAGCATGTAGACATAGAGAGTATGTGCGGCATGTTATGGTATTCATCAGTGCGCGGGTGACGCATTCAACCAATGGCGGTGGTCGGTCAGCTTGGTCAGGAAAAACGTGATATTGGTTACCCTCTCTACCACCCATTGTATGTTGGGGCGTTGACGATGTGCCCATCTCAAGGCATCCACGGTGTCCAGTATCTCCAGCATCGTCTCTAGTGACCTCCGGTTAATGATGGTGAACGGCTGGTCAGACACATAGATATTATTGCCGGGATAATAATACCGTAACTGGCCCGTCTTTTTGTGACGTAAGATGTACCCGAAAGCGACATTCAATTTGAAGGCCGTAGTTTGATCTTTGAAGATGGCTTCCACGTAGCTGCGTAGACGGGTGCGGTTGGTCAGTGGAAAATTGTAAATATCTTGAATAGGGCCATGAGGGTGGAAACAGTGCCGTGTCATGGACCAATGGCGCCGATCGATGTCACTCACTGGATGGTTGTCCTGTAAGAGATCGCCCAGAAAATGTTCGATGTTGTCAGGCGTATGACACGAAACCGTAACGCTGGGGTCCGGCTGGATATCCAGGCTCTTCTGAACTGTGGGTATAGGCGGGCTCTCCTTCATCGCATCACCATTGGCGTTCATCTCCCCGGGCTTATCTTCAATGGGTCTGACCTTTCGCGGCTCCTCTTCAGTAGGAAGTGGTCGCTCAAACCGTAGAGACGGACCATGAATCAAACGCTGATGCCGTCTTAACTGACTGCGTCGTTTGAAGAGTTGACCACAATCCTCGCATGGACGCTTGCGTCGCCCATGAATTGAACGTTCGTGGCGCAGTAACTGATCCTCCCGATTAAATGACCCTGCGCAGGTTATACAAGTATACCGTGCATCGTTGTGAGTGGAGGCCTCGTGGAGTCGTAAATTATCTAGACGAGTAAACTGCCTCTGACAAGTTGTGCAAGTGAACATCTTGGTGGAATCGCCCAGAAAATGTTCGATGTTGTCAGGCGTATGACTCTGTACCGGGGCATGAATCAACCGTTGGTGTCGCAGCAACTGACTGCGTCGTTTGAAGAGTTGACCACAATCGTCGCATGGACGCTTGGGTGGCCCATGAATTGAACGTTCGTGGCGCATTAACTGATCCTCCCGATTAAATGACCATGCGCAGGTTATACAAGTATACCGTGCATCGTTGTGAGTGGAGGCCTCGTGGCGTCGTAAATTATCTAGACGAGTAAACTGTTTCTGGCAAGTTGTGCAAGTGAACATCTTGGTGGTTGACAGAGTGTCTGATGAAACGATTGATTGATTGAAATTGTAGTTTAAGGGCCGCTTCCCATCCGGATTTCGCGGCCCATCAACTCAATGTTGACGCGGCCCATCAACGCGGTACATTTCTTTGTTTTCTTTTAATATCTTTTCCAGCGCTAAATATATAAATAAATAAATGAATAAATAAATAAATGATTAAATAATAAATAACAATGATAGATTAGCAGGAGATATAAATAGAAGTAAATAAGAGTCGCTATGTACAAGTTCGTAAGTCTCTTTCAGGGTTTTTTGGTTAAGCTATACTAGTAAATATGAGTTCACTGTAGGTCTAATCGCGTGGATGATTCCTTTGTCTTGGTACCCCTTTGTACGCACAAAGCCGTCCAGAAAAAACTGGGAGAACCATGGGCGTCTTCAGGATTTTTCGAATCGACTTCCCTAACGACGCCCTTGGGAACAGGGTGGGTTCTTCCAGAAATCTGTACCTGTAACAATTGCTTGGAGTGTGTATTGGGGCACAGGACGGCAGGTCTACGTCCTATATTGTGTGAAAGTCAAAGGATGATATTCTGTCATTTCGTCATTTCGGTGTCATATATGGGGTAGCGTGTCTGTGTGGTTTAGGATTTGGCATTCTGGTTGCTCAGTTCGGTGGAGTAGCGTGTCTGGCGTGGTACAGGGTCGAGTATTCTGGACGTTCTTGTTGTCCGACGATGATGATCTTCATCATGTTCATCTCCATTTGGTGCTGTTTCATAATATTTGTCGTCATCGGTGTTCTGTTTCATGGCTGGTCTTACTCGTCTGTGGTCTTCAGTGTGCTGTGCCTGTATTACAAAGAATAGAAGAGTTTGTAGTTTCTTGTTTTCTGGTGTTATTTTTTGCCATCGACTGGCACTATCGTGATCTAAGTCACACATGATCAATAGCAATAAATAATTAGGTACTAAATATTATAAATAAAAATATTATTATAGTTAAAGCCGATTGTGAATGTTTGATATAACCCCCAGTCTTCTGCCCCTGCATGAAAACCGGACGGTTAACATTCGTTAACGAGGGTTGGAAATAAGGGAACACAATTTGGTCTGAGCTCGTTATTAGGAGCTTTTAATTTGATCAGTGAATTTGTCTATGTTATTGCTATGGCATTTTGATTGGTTAGTGTCCAAATTTGATCAGTCATTTCTGATCACTGACCCTTATTTCCGCCCCTATAAAATAGTTTTGACTCTAAGCGTGCTACATTTATTCAAATTTGGTCCTAGGTTTATTGGTGTCTTGGTGTAACCATATAGTATTAAATGGTAGAGTGATAGTCAGTCGATTTGATGTAAGCTAGTAAGGTGGAGTATACTTTGTTTATAAGAGGTGGTTTAGGATTTAATATAGAAGCCAACGACAGAGGGACATTTAAGTTTTTGAGTTCGTTTTCCAGTGTTCGGCGATAGAGGTCATGTTTTGGGCATTTGAGTATAAAATGTTCTATCGTTTCTTCTTCGTTGTTGCATGAAGTGCATAGTGGTGATGTGTGTTTTATTAGCTTAGATAAGTGAGATTTTAGTCCTGTTTTGCCTAGTCTTAATCTTGTGATGATGCGGTCGTCACGTTTACTGTCTAGCTGGAATCCAAAACTCCTTCTTTTCCCCTTATCTAGAATACTATGAAGCCATCTACCTCGGTTTTCTTCGTTCCATTCCTTCTCCCATTTACTATCTATTCTGGTTTTAATGAGAGAATTCAGTTCTTTGTTTCCTAGTCCTATATGCACGTCAGGTGCAGTTTTGGTGAGGCTGTCTTTGGCTGTCCTATCGGCGGCTTCATTTCCCCTAACGTCCACGTGGGCGGGAATCCAAGCTAAAATGTGAAACGGCAAGGCCGCTTCCCTGTTATAGCACGCTAGCTGGTAATCTATTTTTAGCACACTCTACCCCAAGTCGAGGATCAAGACTGGTGTACTGGTGTACGACTGAGCCGCATTGCGCGCGTGCGCATGAAGACCCTCATACATACCTCAATGCAGGCGCAGACGCGAAGTGCCCGGATGTAAAAATGACGTCACTTCCGATTTGGGTGAATGGAGCGTGACCTTTGGACATGTCCAGACTTGTCTGACCGCCATTGTTGGAAAATGGCGGATAATGGCGGCTAATGGCGGAAGGTGGCCGCCATTGTGGGAAAATGGCGGCTAATGGCGGCTAATGGCGGAAGGTGACCGCCATTGTGGAAAACCCCACAGACAGGTCAGTACATGCATTTCTATGATGTTCACGCATAATAAAAGGATTGATCTGTAATCTGTGTTGTTGTTGTTCTCTTTTTTGGACTAACCCATCAGAATAGTACGTATCACGGACTACACCCGACGTCTAGGCGCGCATGTGTGACATGGTCTATAAAACACGTCTCTCTCGTACACCTTCATTTCTACGGTTGCAGAGCCATGACGGAGATCCAGCCCTATGCGACTCGCATTTTACAGCATGCCACCGCGGTGAATTCACCCACGGGTTACCGAGCAGTGGTTCGGTCCATGTTTGCAGATGGCGACGACAACGAGGGGCGACGACAGATCCTGAACGAGTTCACAGAAGCGGTCCTCGACAGAGTGCACTCGATGGAGAGGTGTGCCATCACTCACCACTACTGGACTATGACAGCCATCCTTGATGCTCGGGCTATGGACCACGAGCGCTCACGCCGGAACCAGCGACGGCTGGTTGGCCTCACAATAGTCTGTGCCCTATTGACCCTGGCGCTGTGGTATTGACAGTGGGACTATAAATACGAGGGTCAGACAGAGTGTGCGTCATTCAACGATCGTCATTGGGTCAAGCATGTCACCCGTCCTACGAGCCATCCTGCCCCTTACACCCCGGGTGGGGTTACACGTCTATGAAGATAAAGTCACCCTCGTGGAAGACCGTGGAGATGTTTGCTGGTCGCCCGCTGAGACCGTATCGAATACGGTTACGCTACATCGTGACGGCTGGACCAAATTTAAACGGGTGTTGAGCGGCGAGCTCGATGGACACATCATCCACATAGACAATGCCATCTACGTATACCGTGGACCCTTCTTCCCACGCCTGGGCCGCTACCAAGACCCTACGCGAAGCTTCACCCTAGACCCCGATCTGTGGACAGCCTTCGAGAAAGTGGTGCTTATCGTGGGCCAGCTGTTTACACCGGACGAGCGGTCATTAGACGAGTTGGAATGGGCTCGTGCCCTGACAGAATCGGCGGCAGAAAACAATGAACAACTGTCTAGCCATGAACCCGACGACGATTCCATTGATTACCCGGCTAGACTCAGTCAGCCCAGTGATATGACCACCTGATCCTTTGATCTCACGGGGTTCTCCCTATAAATACGAGAGACAGTCAACTCTGGTACCATTCACGTACTGACCATGGCGGAGCATATGATACTATCGAATACGGTTACGCTACATCGTGACGGCTGGACCAAATTTAAACGGGTGTTGAGCGGCGAGCTCGATGGACACATCATCCACATAGACAATGCCATCTACGTATACCGTGGACCCTTCTTCCCACGCCTGGGCCGCTACCAAGACCCTACGCGAAGCTTCACCCTAGACCCCGATCTGTGGACAGCCTTCGAGAAAGTGGTGCTTATCGTGGGCCAGCTGTTTACACCGGACGAGCGGTCATTAGACGAGTTGGAATGGGCTCGTGCCCTGACAGAATCGGCGGCAGAAAACAATGAACAACTGTCTAGCCATGAACCCGACGACGATTCCATTGATTACCCGGCTAGACTCAGTCAGCCCAGTGATATGACCACCTGATCCTTTGATCTCACGGGGTTCTCCCTATAAATACGAGAGACAGTCAACTCTGGTACCATTCACGTACTGACCATGGCGGAGCATATGATACTGGCGTATCTCAGCTTGACCCCCGAGATTTTCCTGCACGTGTATGCGGATAAGGTCGATATCATGGAGGAGGTGGCAGACATCTGTGATGCGGACCCTACACAACCGTGCCCGGCTCACATTCGTCTGTCCCGAGAGGGCTGGACCAAATTCAAACGGGTGTTGTCTGGTGAACTGGACGGCGACCTCATCCACTTATGTCACGATGTGTACATCCGACGCGGCCCTTTCTTTGCTCAATTGGCTCGGCTAGATGGGGATACAGTGCATTTTACCCTTAACCCTGATCTATGGTCTGCATTGGAAGATGCCGTGGTAGATGTGGATGAAGTGCTTATCAAGCGGTCATCAGACGAGTTGGACTGGTCATTTACCATGGACACTGTGGAAGCCCACGAAGAAAATCAGAAAGAAACACCGGCCCAAGATATACCCGTTATAATAAACGATAGAGCCACGGTCCATCATCATTTGTCACCATGAAGCGCTGGGAGAAGGTGTTGGATAACTTATACTACAGTCCCGACAGTCCGGCGGCCTATAGTGCATTGTCGGCTCTCTATCGAGCGGCCAAACCCCAGGGGATACAACGTGCCCAAGTCCGAGATTGGTTAAGAAAACAAGACACCTATACCTTACATCGATCTGTTCGTCGCCATTTTCTACGGAACCGGGTCATCGTGGGAAGAATAGATGCCCAGTGGCAAGCGGATTTGGTCGATATGAGCGCCTTTGCGAAACACAACGATGGTAATCGGTATATCTTGACGTGCATCGATATCCTATCCAAGTATGCGTGGGTGGTACCCATCCGGACGAAAACGGGGGCGAATCTCATAGCGGCGTTCAAAGACATCTTCAAGACCGGGCGTAAACCTTTGTATTTGCAAACCGACGAAGGCACGGAATTCCTCAACAGACCGTTCCAACAGTTTCTGAAAGCCCAGAAGGTGTTTTCTTCCATACGTACAACGAGACCAAGGCTTCCGTGGTGGAAAGGTTCAACAGGACATTCAAAGGCCGCATGTATAAATATTTCACCTATAAGAATACAAGGCGGTATATCGATGTTCTCACGAAACTGGTGAGGGGTTACAATCGAGCCTATCACCGGAGTATAGAGAGAGCCCCCATTACCGTGACCCAACACAATGAAGCCCAAATCCGGCGTGTCTTGTACCCCAGGCCATCGCAGCGAACGACGAAGGCGGTGTACAAGGTCGGGGACCCTGTACGGATCAGTAAAGTCAAGGGCAAGTTCGAGAAAAGTTACTTGCCCAACTGGAGCGATTCGCACTTCCTGATTAAACGGCGCTTACCCCGACAGCGGCGAGTCTATGAACTGGAAGATCTCCAAGGGGAACCGTTGCTAGGGACGTTTTACGAGACGG
>JAVTVY010039900.1:0-18169 GCA_036873755.1 Hanleya hanleyi | reverse complement strand
ATGATAATGGCCAAAACATGAACCATGCAAAGCACTGAGAACCCTGTGACTTTGGAGAACAAACAGTTGATGGCGAGACAAAATTGTTGACAAATTAACAGATTAACCTAGTGACCATCAAACCAATCTTTTAGTCTGTGACCACATCTCTGTTGCTCATATTTTTGGGACATAGCGGTAACAAAAAAACAGAGATGAACATATTATATGTATGTATGATGACAATACTTCAATCGATGCCAATTTTGGTAGAAACCCAAAACCATATAGTGTGTGCAGCAGTGTATTAGCTAGCGAGCCGTGCAGCCGTGATTTGCACGGCCAAAAAAAAGAAAACACGGGTAATTTTCGGGACTTGGGTACAAGCATTGATGGCCGTGTCTTCGCGCAGGATCGCCACTGGTTTATTTGTTTGATTGTACCTCGTGCTAAAACAAATAAAACATCGATAGTACCTTTTATTTTTCTCAATTTACGCCTCGAAAGCCGAGCGTTGATTCCTTATTCCTGTTGTCCGCCATTGCTATTTCCGGGTTCTACTACGCATTCTAGTGCGCATATGGCGGAGCTACTTGTCCTTGGTGGAGTTACTTGCCCTTCAATACTAAGATACGCGAATAATGAGGGGTGAGGGGAGCTAATTCGTTTGTGTCTAGATCAAACATACGTGGAACTGTAGGGGTTGTTTGTGAAACCGTGGTTATACCATCCGGTAATAAATGCCCAGTGGTTTGTCCAGGGCTTAACTGAAAAAGAAAAAGAAAAAAAAAAGTCATAATTGCGGGGAAAAACCGATATTTTGCGCAAGATCAAAATGGATCAACGGAAGATTACACATTTCTTTCTGATGATAAAGTAACAACATTTGCTAATACATTGTCACTTTTCTGTAAAAAAGAATCAACAAATAAATAATCAAGTGATTATTTATTATGTTGAATTTAATTAAAAAAAGAACATTTGCAGTAAAGATTCCCATCAGTTTTGGACTAAGACTAGGACAAGTTTAAATTTAAATTTAATTAACTAGGGCAAGTTTAACTTTAAATTTAATTAACCTGACAAGATCAATCCATCTTGGAAGATGAATTACTTTGTAAAATCAAAGAAAGTGTAGCATAGTTTAAAAAAACTGTTTGAATTGATAAGATAAAATTACATTGTACAAGAATTGTAATTTGTAAATACATTTTAAAGAAAAACTCAAAACTGAATAAGAGTCCCGGTAAAACTGAATTAAAACATCTTTCAGTTTCATATTACAATTTCACAGCACAGGGTTGTTTCACAGCTCTTGTAAAAGAGTGCTGTTTTAATTGTGATAAGTTTTCAAACTTGAGAATAAAGTAACTATAAAATTTAAGAGATTTATATTATTTTATAAATAGTGAAATAATCACAGTCCCTGTCCAAACTTAATTTTTTAACATAATTTTCTGAATTGGATCAAATAAGTTCTTGTTTCTTGTTTTTTTTCACATTTTCGAGGGCAGGGTTCCATCTACGGACAATTTGTGATCCAGACCCTATCACAAAAAATGCATAGCCCCCTTCCCCCTTATTACAAAAAATAAAAATTTACACAATTTTTTTTTTTTTTTTTTTTGAATGTGCATAAATGATATTCTATTTTATTTTAAAAGATGAAAGTCAACCTTGATCTTGGGACTCTCAGGTGCTGGGAAATGGCTCTGATAGCATATCTGAGCATCTAAGGATCTTTGGCTGCTGGGGCCCGCCCAGCCGGGCCCCAGACCCCACGCCTAGTTGTTCACCGCGCTACGCGCGGCTCAATTGCTGGGACACAGATTTGCACTCCCTAAAATTTCTTTTGCACTCCCAGTTTCCCATTTCTGGCTAATACAGTGGTGTGCAGGACAGTAAAAGTTCAGTAAGCCTAGACTTTATCACTTTTCAGTCATGGAAGCATAAAACTAATTGGTGATGAAAGAAAGAAGTTTGACACAGCGACCCACAAAAATAGGTCAATCTCAGTTTGCAATCGACTTCTGCTCTATGATCACATCCATGTGTTATGTATGTTTGGTTCTCCAAGGCAGTCATTAAATGTGATTTAATTCCGATAATTAAATGTGACAAATTGAAAGGGTTTGATGTCAGTACATCCCAAGGACAATTTTGGCTGTTGTCCATGACCAGATGTGTGTCTTGTGTAGGATCAGTAAGCTTAGGCCTTATTATACTTGGAGTATGGTGGTAATAATCAGCCAGTAACAAATGGACAAATTTGACCCAGTGACAACAGAAATATCACTGATTTTCAATAGGTTTCTCCTCTACGATCATATGCATTTGCAAAGTAAGTTTGATGTTCCTTGGCATATTCTTTCTAGTTAAGGGGGTAAAAGGCAATTTTTGAAGATGGTTTGACCTTGTTACCTGGGAAAGTATTGGTTGATCTTGCTGATTTTCAATCGGCTTATGCTCTGTGACCACATCAGTCACTGTGTACTGTAAGTCTGGTTCTCCTAGGCCTATTCATTCTAAAGATATACTGGTTCTGAGAAAACAGAGATGGATAGATGACGTTCATGATGACAACAACCCAGGGCCAAATTCGGCTAAGGAGCAAAAAGAGCCTTTGTTTGTGGTCGAAGATCCAAGAGAAAACACAGCTGTATTTTTATTTATTTATTTTTTATTAATTAATCCGGAAGATCCCAGATTCAGAAAATTATACATTTTCCAACACTGTTTCAACAGGTAACAGCCTTCTCCAAACAATTAACATTGCAATACAGACACATTCTAGTTCTATAACTTTTGCTGAAAAAGTAGTGACAAAAACAAAAGCATTAATTGACACGCAGGGTTTAGATCAACCTAAAGAATGCTTCATGTATGTCAACTTCTCTCTCTAAGCATTGGATGCTTGACTGATATTTCTTGATATGCCAAGTCACACATCACACTTCAGTTGAAGTGTAAAAAAACATGAGGCACCAGAGGTGCTGCAGCCCTTCAGCCCCTTAACAGTCCAGACCAAGATGTTTTTATTGGTGTAGAAGTTTGGATGCATAGCATTACATGTACAGTACGCCAATAAAATGAGCACTATAGATGCGGAGACGATGCGCAGACGATGCGGAAACGATACGCGCACGATGCGCAAACGATCTCCGCACGATGCGCATACGATCTCCGCACGATGCGCAAACGATCTCCGCACGATGCGAATAACGTGCGGAGTTCCCTCGGAGATCATGCGGGCATTTATAGACTGCCACTTCGCACGATGCGCAAAGAATGCGTACAATTTATCATTGTCGTTAATTCGCAATTCCATCTGCAAACTGTGTGTTCTTTATAATATTTCTCAATAATCTTTCAGTCAAACACGAGATATGTGTCTGAATCTGAATTATTTTATGATTTTACGACCTCCTTCGCCCGGCTTCGGTCCTGGAGAAACTTTCAAACCAGTCGCAATAAAGAGGTGCGAAAACGTGCCCCGATGGCGATAGGTTTTATTGTAGCATGAACCGAATGTGCTGATTGAGAGTATTATTCGTAGATGAACCTAACTTGAAAAAATGATACTCGTAGTCCATATGATAGCACCGAATGCAATGTTAGACAACCAGAATCTAATGGCGAAGTCTTTCGCGCCATTGCTTGTTTACTACAAAAACACAGCCAATGAAAACACGGGATCCCCGGAACTCCGCCCACTGTAAACAAATTAATGGGTCACAGACCAGCACGTGATTGCGGGAGAAGTTATTTGTTTCCAGTTTCTAAAGAATGTGGGAAATTTACAACCGAGTGTCATTAATGAAATATAGAAGCAGCTTCCCTGTCGGGATAAATATCGGAAGATATAAAACATATTACTCAATTTATTGCAGACATTAGATGAAATACTAGGACTGAATATTTCCGAATATTTACGTGTGTGTGAGACACAAACAATGTTCTATATTTATACTGTCGACGAATAGGAGTCTGTGTGTTTACTGATTATCCGTACGGCCGTAATAGTAACTTTTGCCACGGCCCCAACAATTGCAAGATTTCCTTGTGGAATGTGCATAATTACAGAGCCACTTCACACAGAATACAAATATTTTAAATTTTGATTTTCATTAGAGGTAAATCCAGCGTGTCTGTCAGTTTCTTCTGTCTTCTTCTTGCCTACTTTTCTTTTCCCTCTGTTAACTTTTGAGCACTTATATCAATCAACTTCAAATTTTTGGGGGAAGATACCTGCTATATTTTTCACAGAGAAAGTGACCTTGCAGATTTTGAAACCACTGACATATATATTAATTCAAGAATATCTCCGTGCCATTTCCAGGAGCTACAGGTAAAAGGTGAAAAGATCATGTGATTGTTTTTTTATTATCTTTTTTTTGTGCCGATTCTGAAAGATGTTCATGTGTATATACATTTCTTCAACAACTGAATTTCACAGAGAGAGTGGCCTTGCAGATTTTAAAACCACTGACATATATATATTAACTCAAGAATATCTCCGTGCCATTTCCAGGAGCTACAGGTGAAAGGTGAGAAGATCAGGTAATTGTTTGGGGTTTTTTTTTTAGCTTTTTTTTTTGTGTCGATCCACCTGGGGGAAAGTTGAAATTTCATATCCCGATAGTAATTCCTGCAACACCAAAGCACCCATTATTTTTTTTCTCATATAAACATCAGTAGCCCCATTTGCTCAAATTTGGCAGCAGCTCAGCTCCATAGTAAAGATGTCTCGCAATATTATTTAGTGTATTCTACACAGAAATATACTAACACTCTGAAAAAATTAGATTGAAATTCAATCTGAATTGAAGATAATCAAATCAATCTGAGATTGAAATTTCCAGTCTATTAGATGGAATACATGCAATCGGAAAGATTTTGTTATGATTATATATTCCCCTTATATCTATGTTTTCTCTTCTCGCCGTGCATCATAATTGTTCGTTCATGTTTAGTCCTGAAGTGTATTGTATTGTTTAATGTAGTTCAATGTGCGAGGCGCAGTTATAAGCTCGTCTTAATGCGCTCCCACTTGCAAAAAAAAATGCAATAAAGCATCGTTTAAACCAAAGATTTTTCGCGGATTCCAATATATTGAATTTTCACTCTAATTGTTTTTGAGAGTAAAACAGTCGTGTGCGCTCAGAAGAATATCACAATTGTGTTTATCACCTCTTAGGATCAGATCACCATGAAGATATGTGGTTTGCCCAACATATCGAGCTCTAAAAACTCACCATAGCCATTAAGCATTAGTTTACTGAGTTTTTGAATTGATTACTTAGAATTTTGTTTGATCGTCGCTATATAGCTGAAATATTGCTGAATGAGACGTTAAGCCTTAATTCTCTCTCTCTCTCATAGCCATTAAGCTCAGTCAATATTTGGATGGGTGACCGGGTGCTGTACTGGCTGGGCTGATCAGTGTCCAGGGTAATAGAAACTGTGAGCACTCTAGCGTTCTGGCACAAGGAGGCACCGACGTGATATGACTGAATCAAGGTTGAAAACAACATTAAACCCTACTACTCGCCCACTCCAAAAAAGACTGGGAACACTAGGTCTAGACACAAACAGGTTTATCTCCACTGACTAATGAACCCTTATAGGTATACGAAGTATCATCTAGAAACTGGATAATATTGATAAGACTTCGCAATGATATTTTTCAGTATCGTGCCGGTATATGGCATGATTCTCAAATTGAAAATCTACATTTGATTGAAGGGATAGGTTTCAAAATGTTACAAATTTATCCAATCAAGAATCAACCTTCTTTTCAAATATTGGCAGTTAGCAAAATATTCTGAACATTTTAAAATGTTTAGAATTTTTTTCTTATAATAATAAATGTCTGTAAGATATCTGTGTAATTAGTAATTGTGGTAAATGCCCATTGACAATATTTAAGCAAAAATTAGGTTTTCATAAACATTGAATCCCTACACATATGTTTTTTTTTTGTTCTATATTGACTATATGAGAACATCAGAATGCCAAAAAAATGTCCAGTGGAATATCAGTGATATTCTTCTCATACGGTATTGCAAAGTATCAACCAAATGCCTGTCCTGAAATCGTTTTTAGTCTGTTACAGCCCGGTTAGCAGGAAACTTGTGCACGTGAACCAAGGTAGTAAATGACTGCTCCCTTTCATACCAGCCAACAACTAGGTCACCACTGGATTTCCCAGTTTAGCATTTCTCACATCATATTTCCCCGTTCTGAAGTAGCTGGAATTATTTTCTCTGTCCCTTTATGTGTATCAATAATGTGCAGCATTCATTCATTAAACGGAAAGAGAGGAAGATATTTTGTTCTCATATTTTCGAGTGTCACTATAATTCGGTCAAGCCGACTCAAGCCGACTCATCGTCAATCACTGACATGCTTTGCCCATCCTAACTCTGAACTTCGTCAAACTGGTACGGTAGAACGATCTCTCTTTTGAAGTTCTAGATTTCTTGGCTTTATTCCGTCCATGTAACTGTACATATAAAATGTATTTATTGCATTGTTGACACTTTCGATTGTATGCTTTTCTCTCTTGCCGGAAAACGGACTTGGTTATTTAGCGCACGATGTCCGCATGATGCGATCGGGAGCTGGACTGCCAGCTTCGCTGCAGGAACAAGCTTTTCATGTTCGCGCACGATGCGAGGACCGTTTGCGCACGATGCGGAGATCGTTTGCGCACGATGCGGAGATCGTTTGCGCACGATGCGGAGATCGTTCGCGCACGATACGTAAAGGGTTTGCGCACGATGCGAAGAGGATGTAGTGGTCATTTTATTGGTGTACTGTAGTTCAAATGAGATTTCTCTTTGAATTAATTATGTGAGAGAATTCATCAAATATTGATTAAACAAAGAACATCCATAGTAAATGTGCAATATTGAACTTGATATATAATAGCAACAGGGAGATAATTAAAGACGATTGTGTGACTCGGGTTACCGTGACTCAGGTTACAGTTTGTCAGAATCTAATCGTTGACACAAAACTGTATTCAATACAGAATAATGCAACACTACGATGCTGCATGATTATTCTAAATGTACTTGGTTAAAATACACAGATTTTTATCATGTTATGTTCATTATTACCTCTCCATCACTGCAGTATCATGGTCCAGTACGTGGTACACATTATGTGTAGTATTATAGATGTACATGTATGATAGGACTCAATCAGTAAGACCAATTCAAAAGAAACAATTCAACGTGATGTATGTGCAGGTCGATAAACACATACACTCCAGAAAAACTTGTATATGCAAGCACATACATGTATTGCACCCAAGGAATCCAAATGCAAATAGCAAACATCACACAAACTAACTAATGCCAGTTCTGGAGATGATTTGCCCTGTACATTGTACATTGAATCTACGGATCCTCATTATCAATTGGCATGATTGGTGTAGTTTATATCTTGTTTCGAAGACAGATGTACATGAACGACAAATAAGAGTTCAGCAATCCAACTCTTAATATCCAAGGTGCAGTGGAACTACATAGAACAAAATCCCAAATTAGGATATTATGCACAAATGTGTATAGTCATACTTGAAGGTGGAAAGAATGGTAAAAAACTTATCAAAATTCTGGTCTCAAATATTTATGTCATCAATGCATATGTATAGTAGTTTTTACAGCTGTAAAGTTGCAGTTATTTTCTTTGCATTATGTTTAATGAGATGCACATCAAACGTGACTCCGGTTACAATTTTCAAAGTACCACCATTTTTTTCCTATTCAATATATATGAGCAGCTTTATCAAAAATGACTAAGGCATAAGTAAGACAAAGAAATTATGGAATATTTCTCTAATGCTGCTCAGGGATTTTTATCAGTTTAGAAACAAATCATTTTTCGTGACTCCGGTTACATCATATAACGTGATAGCATACTACTGTGTATGCTACATAAACTAAAGGGAATTTTACCTACCTGCATTTTCTGGTTAAAGTACATGATTAGGCCAATGTATTGTAGACAAAAGATAAAGATTTATTCAATAAAGTAAGAGTAGCCAAGATGACAAATCTACCCTATGATGAAAAGAGAATTTTATGCTATTTTGCACGACACTTCATCAAAAAAATAGAAGTCTATTAGTGGATTAAAACCCAAACAAAATATTATTTCCATGAACTTAGGAATATAAACTATGTAATAGGAAAAGAATTAGTAACATACCATTAAGTTTATTTTTTACTGATCATGTCCATGTTTACACGGAATTGCCCTTAACATCATTTTTGATGTTCATTGTAATCTATACCCATGAAGGCAAGGCCTTATTCTCCACTCACAGTTGTCTAGAATGTATTTCTTTGTGGTGAAAAATTGCTACATTTTGATTCATTTCCACTGCAATGTGATATTGTGACATTGTGCAACAACTGGATATGATGACATCATCATGACATCAACAACGGGATATGATGACATCATCATGACATCAACAAAACGCGTAACACTTTACACCCTGATGCCAATTGACTTCACAATAGAAATGTCTGCTTGAACATGGATATGTCCATCATCATGCAGGGGTTCATAGAGGTCACATCTTACAGCTGTTAATAAACTAATGTTCACTCAAAAACTCAATAGAGAAGTCCGGAATCAAAGTGAACTAATGAAGAACTCAATTGCAAAAATGCTAGTCTTAAAAAGTATTAGAATATTATACATGTACACTAAGGGGGTAAACTTATAGAAAAACTGAATATTGATTAAACAAAAACAGAAAAGCGAGAGAGAAAAAACTGAATATTTTGAACTCGTCATGCCGTCGAGTGCAGCTTTTATGTTCTCAGAATTGTTGTTACATGTGCACCTGAATTTATTTCACTGTTTGTACTGTTTTCATTAAGCCTATCTCTTTTCATGTTATCAAGTCTGTCACAAATTCAGCCTACTGTGCAGTGCAATATGGGATATTGTGATAACCATTCAATGGATTAATTCCTTCTTCCCCACTCGGCTGCGCAGCAACTACAGAAAAATAAAACCAAAGAACTCAATTTCACCATTCTATAGGCAATATTCTACTGTGCAAACTTTGCTTCCATGCAACAGATCATACAAAGTTTGCACAGTTTAAGTCCAATATATTTAACTGAGCGCATAAATGCTCTTTTCAATTGGATTATGTTCTGTTTCAGTAGACAGTAGTGGACTGATCTGCTCGCATCAATTATGTTGACCCAGGTCGCATTTTATGAATGAAGCACATGGTATTGTAGCGAATTGTTACGAGACATTCCATGGGCAGAGCATGTCAGCACTGTCGCAGAGTATCAGGAAGAGATCTTCATTTATCGTAATTTCGAAGACAAAGTTTTTTAATATACTTTTCTCAAATATTTGTACTCCTATTGAAATCTATGAATAATAAAGAAACCCTATATGCTATGTAAACAGAACAGTGCCATTGTCAATCCAAAGTAATCGAGCCGCTTGTCAACATGACATACACACATGTTCGGGCATGGTATAACTTTTTGCCTTCATTCAGGTATGAGCCAAAAACTTTTGCACCAGTCAGTCAATCAAATTACCAGATATACAGACAATACAGGGGAAATTAAAGTTGAGCACTAACCGGATCAGGCCATTGAAAGACCAGAGGGACAGCAACCTGACAGCAATTCTGGAGTTCAAGTACAAACTAACAGTACATTGCCTTCTTTCTACAGGACAGAAAACGACAGTGTGAAATCGCCAAACTACAGCGGGTGAACGAGAAACAACAGACTGTGTTGAGACGTAAAGCTGAAGAGGTAAAGTTTGTCCATGATCCAAGTGTTTGTTATTGTAAAGTAGATCACCTTGAAACAGTTGTTGTCAATTTTGGGAGGAGTAACCAAAAAAACTATACTCAATCCACTAATAATTCAATCATGCTATTAAAATTTAATTGCCCCCAATTTTGTAGATGATTCAATCTGACAGTTCTTCTAATGAATTGGATCGCCATCCAAAGTTTTCAAAATGGTGAAGAAATAATGCAATATCTACATACTTGTGGACCCTTTCGTCAACTCCTGTTCTTATAAATTTGATCCCCATCTGATTTTAAAGTGGGAAATTGCACTTTCTGTAATGGAATTATATTTAGCATTTACCGAAACTCCACTTTGTAAGTTCCCCTTCCAAGCCAGAAAGATTTGCATACTTGGTGTACAGAATATAGGGATTATCCTTGGATCCTCAAATACAGGAGTTCAATTTTATGTGTACCATTGCATGTCTGTACTATATTTCACCACTTGAAAGTTGAATGGCATTAACTGATTTTCTAATAGCTGGTAACCTGCAGCCACTTTAGTTCAATGCATGGTGGTTTTCTCTGGATACTCCAGCTTCCTCCACCAACCAAACTGGCTGTCACCTTGTGAGTGAAATAACTTTGAGTGTGACATTGAACCAAATCCCCCTGCCTTCTTTCTGCAGAGTAACGTGTTAAATAATTTGATGATATTGCTCTTGCATTTTACAATGAGTAGGCTGCTGCAGCCAACCGAAGATTGAAGGACGCCATGGCCAAACACAAAGCTGTCATGAGTGAACGGGCCAACAAACTACAGAAATACGATAGCACTGGTATTGGTAACAGAGTTAGGGTAGGTCTGATATATATTTTGTATGATCCATGAAGATAGCCAGTTCGTTCAATGAAACACTCGCTTCGGTTTACGGTTTAGAATACTGGCAACCTGTAACCATCTCGGTCATCTATACGAGGCAAGACTGACCCTGGGATCGTGTGTATCCATGTTCAGCCTACTTTCGGCAACTGCAGGAGGGAATTTCCATAAATCAATACCACGTGACTTTGTCAGCCAATCCGCTAAAGTCTACCGATGTAACCCCAACGTAACCTGCCATTTTCGAGTCATGTGATGATCTACTTGTTCAAAATTACAGATCCACCATACCTCTTGGCTGATACGAAAGTTATTCATACCTATATATTTTGTAAGCCCAGACAATATCTGTTTCCGAGGTATGTATGAAAACTTGTAATTTATCAGAGTTTTCGAGTCTGTTCTCCACCGGATGAAGGCCGAACAGAATCCGGTAAAACACCGGATATCGCTCCGCGATAATGGAGACACACGATTCGCAAGCCATCTTATGGATGGCGAAGTGTATGCAAATGAGAATACTGGCTGCCTGCATTTACATAAAGATTTGAACTTAATGACACCCTCATCAGCTGATATCATCCTGGGATGTGAAACTTCAATATATTGGATATCCATGCAATTTTAAGACAAGAACCCAGATCCTCAAGAAACCAAGCAATGCTGGTGGAAAATACATCTAGCTATATAGGTCAATGTATTGTTTTGTTAATTTTGATGTGCATGTAATCATGTTTGATGAATTACTTGCATTGCATTAAACATGGAATCTTACTAAACATTTTATTTCAAACCTTCAGCAATTGCTTGTTTGATATCATTTTGATACATTTTTTTTATTGTCTTTATTTGTGTCTATGTTCATACAGAACTGGTTGAACCATGAGCTGGAGGTGAGGGTCAGTGTGAGAGAGGCTAAGTATCACCTGAACAGTCTCCTCAAGGACAGGAAGACATTGACCGCTGAACTGAGGCACTTAGAGCAAACACTGGAGGAAGGTCCCCCAAAAAAGGTACTGTTGTCTCGGGTTACCAAACTAAGGAAAAACCTAATACCTCTAATAAGTTAATTATGTAATGTGTTAAATTTCAATCACCTCCAATTCTCAATCAGTGGTTCTAATAAATAAAGCCGGATCACCCGAATCATTGAAATAATAAGGAAATAATGGATTATCCTCATGATTTTAGACTATTTTGTCAAATCCTTTCTAATAAATTTAATCAGCCTCTGATTTTATGGTAAACAATCCCCTTTTCTGTGATTGAATTATTAGAATTTAAGCCTTACCTGTCCTCAATTTATGTTATTACTGTTTATCTTAGGGATAGCTGCATGTTCATATTGTTTGATAATATTCTAATCTTGGACCTGCTAAGTTATGTTCAACATTTCTGATACAACAACCATAGAAAAAACAGCAAATTTTGCATCACAAATTGCACACTCGAACGCAATTCCTGGCTAAACCTTTACAGTTCAGGCCTTCATGTGCCCCCTATATTTTTGAGTCATTCCTATATTTTACTCAAAACCTCCTATATTTTGACTTTTTCTCATGAAAATTTTCATCAATGCTCTGTAATGAGTCAAACTGACATGAGGAAATACATTTCAGAAAATTTCTTTCGCCTCGCTTCGCTCGGCAAATATGAAAACTTTTCAATCTCTCTATACTGAATCAAACAGAACAGGTCACCGGAAAGACCACCATTATGACCACATTTAGTGAAAGTAATTTGATTAAACACCAGAAAACTAGTAAGTTTGGAACATACAATGTAGTACAGACCTGTCTTACACTCCTTTATTTCCTATATTTTATTCAGAAAATTCCTATATTTTCTCCTATATTTTCACTGTGAGCAACTTGCAGGCCTGCTTACTGTCTGTGTGCTAAACTTGTCTCTCTGAACATAAACTGTCTTTTGGATAACTTTTGATTTAGGAGTTAATGACCGCCTTAGTGAATATTATCGTGTAATAATTTTTCGATGTTTAGATTTAGACCGTCAATCAAAAAACCGAGATCTAAAACTAAACATCGATAAATTATTACACGATAATATTCACTAAGAAGGTCATTAACTCCATTCTAACATGCACAATGATAACTATTTCCTCATTTCATAAGCGTAATGGCAAATTTTCTGCAAATTTATCCCGTTTTGATGCAAGATTTTCGTGACTGGTTTGCAGGCCATGCTCGTGCGTGCTGTCCGTTCACGAGCTGCAGCTGTGTGAACTCCGCCCACTGCGAAGTGAATGAACCAATCGTTGCTCAGATTTGTAGCACTGCGTCACAAGAATGAGACGTCACCAGTTCGGCACGTGAATGAAACAGATCACAACAAACAAATGAAGATTATCGTGTGATAATCTCCGTATGTTTTGAGGTCTGGACCAATCAGCGCACGGCTATAACGTGGAGCATGTTAGAATAATCCATCATCACACTTCAACAATCTTCACACAACATATATATTTCATAGCTTCGTGTGAAAGTAACCATAATCTTCTTGCCTGTTTTAATACAAAATAATATGTTTGTTGCCTAAGTCTTAAACCTGCTTTAATTAATGCCATTAATCCCTTATTAATTGCACAATCAAACGTAGAAAACGGAAGTTTAAAAGAAAAAGTTAACTCCCCTAGGAGAGAGTTGTCCGCCCCTAGGAGAGCTCTCCACTCAAATCCAGCGTGGTCACTATATAGGCGACTGTAGCCTCATTTCTCATCCTCTTTCTCTTGTTTGCTTCGACCAGTGCACATCTAGGGAAGTATTCTGAGGCAATTTTACAACATTGGTTGTTGTCTCGCTGGTGTAATATCCTTTATCAAGTCTTGTTTTTGTTATTCATTCGGAACTTACTTACTGTATTATGTCTGAAGTTCCGACTGGTATTCCTTGTCGTACGTGCGGGAAAGATTTATCCCATTTAGACGCTCATACAGCTTGCTTTTCTTGCAAAGATTTATGTTACCGGGCGTCTACGTGCGCGGAATGTGTATTATGGAGTCCGGCGGCCTGGAAGAATTATGCCCAGGCCCGCCGAGCTTTTCTGTTACATGCTTGTGATGACTCGTCTTTGTCGGAGATCGACAGACGGGTCTTAGAGATTTCTTTAGTTAATGATATGAAGTGTAATGAGGATCTTGACCGGGCTGGTCAAGATCCTCAGTCACCCGTGTCAGTTTGTATACCTCCGAGCGGGACCGTCCTACACGATGATAGTTCCAGGCTGCTAGACAGCTTGACCCGGTCAGGTGTTTCATTGTCTAGGATCGATTCAAATCCAGTCCCTTTGTTACGCTTAACAAAGGCCAGGTCGGTCAAGCCTGGCCAGTCTATTGTTCCCGTCGAACAAAAGGAATCTTCACCCCAGGTTATTTCTCCCTTACCTATTGGTTCTCCACATGTACATGTTGGTAGGAAGAAATCAAAGAAACGACGTAGAGTGTCAATTTCTCCTTTACGGGTTAAGACTAGACATAGTTTTCCTAATGCTGAAAAATCTATGGAAGCCTGTTCGGTTCTACCATTAAGTGTTCAGGTTGCGGGCTTACGAACATCAAGCCCCACATTTGTTGATTCTTCACATCGTCGTTCACATACTGCTACACGACATTCAGGTTCACATTACCATTCACGTTCTCGTATACAACGCTCGGGTTCACCACCTCATCGTTTGGTTTCTCCTGTTCGTGATCCTGTTACCTCGGGTCGACGATCTCGTTCTCCGATCCGTAGTTCTCGTCCACCGGGGCATTTTGGTACTATTTTACGGCGTTCCCGTTCCCCGGTACGCCGTTCTCGTACGTCGACAGTTCATTCTCCTGATTCTGCTCACCATTTGCCTGGGGTTTCGGCTCCCTCTGATCAAGATTACCATGTTCATTTTCAACGAGCCCCTGTCCTTGATCATTTGGTGGATTATGATTTGTCGTCTTGTTCTCCGTCTCCGGTTTCGTCGAGTGAATCGGATGATTCGTCTTCCTCTCAGGTTAGTGTCAAGGATACGTCGACGATGGATCCCCTCCTGAATATGCAAGCGCTTTTAGCGTTGGTTCCGGATATGCCCGTTCCTTCGAAGGGTTCTTCTAGTGGTAAGTGCCGGACAGCTGCGGACTCTGCATTCGCGACTCCCAAGCCGGATGTTCCTCGTACATGTGCTCCGTCACCAGCATGGGCAGATTATTTAGACAAATTCGATCGTCAATTACAAGATGACAATAAATTTAAGAAGCCTAGTCTAGGGATCTCCTATCGTCTTCATGATAACGTGTTACCTGACAAACCGCCCAAGCGTGATCGAGATTTATCTCAGGTTTCTAAATCATCTAAGTCTACTCCACTTGAAGTCAATACCAAAATTGTGGAGAATATTCAAGAGATGTTATTGGCAATCCAACGTGCTTCCTCTATCACTGATTGGTTTTTGTTGGCGACTTCGCGGATTGCCTTGGACCCGGAGTTACGCCGGGACGATGGATCGACTTCTTTGTCTGCGGGTCGTGTTGCTTATTTGCGAGGTTTCATTGAAACCTTAGTGCAGGCTAATCATCGAGTTATTCAGGCCACTTCTTTTTCTTACGTTTCGCTTCTCCAAGCGCAACGCAATGCCTTACTTAAGGCCGTCAAGCCGGACGTTTCCTTTATGGTTAAGGACTTTCTGCTTCATCAACCATTAGCTTCCAGCGCCATTTTCAACAATTCTATTGAGTCTGTTGTACCCATCATCCGCGAGGAACGTACTGCGCGTTTGATTGGGGCTGTTGCTCGAGGTGGTTCGTCGGATCGTCGCTCGAAGCGGGGTCGTAACTCCTCTTCCACCCAACAAGATGGCGGCGCTCGGGAGAGGTTTCGGGGTATTGACAAACCTCCACGCCGAGGGCGCCGTTCCTTTCGTGGTAAACCAACCAAGAGGGGTGGTCGTTCCAGTAAATGACTATCGAGTTCCCGGATCAGAGCAAGCCGAAATTTTGCAGCCTCCTCTTTTCCAGTCGTTCAATCATCATGTTGTGGGCGGCCGCCTTCAATACTTCATAGACAATTGGCGCCTCATCACCGACGACACCTGGATTTTGAGGGTTTTGGAGCGCGGCTTCCTGTTCACTTTTCGTTCCCTTCCCAAGCTTATCGTTTGGCCACGCCCATTCCGCCTTCCAGTCTCTGCGAGTCACGTCCAGTCTCTTCTGTCGTCAGTCAACACGCTCATCGAGAAGGGAGCGGTCAGAGAATTACCGCCGACAGAGGACAGTTTTGGGTTCTACAGTCACGTGTTTCTGGTTCCCAAGAAAGACTCGCCCCAGATGCGGATGGTGATCGATCTAAAAGTGTTAAACAAGTTTCATCTCGCCCCCCCCCCTCACTTCAAGATGCCGACTGTTTCATCGATTCGGGCCCGTGTACATCTTCGGGATTGGCTGGCCTCAGTCGATTTACAGGACGCGTATCTTCATGTACCAATTCATCCTCGTCATCGTCGTTACCTCCGCTTCGTTGTCAACGAACGCCGTTTCGAATGGCAGGTTCTTCCATTCGGGGTCAACATAGCACCTTGGCTGTTTACCCGCATTACCTCACCGGTCATGGCTTTTCTACACCTGCGGGGTATTCAGATAGAGGTTTATATAGACGACATCCTCCTATGGGCAGCGGACGAGTCCCGTCTCAACATGCAAGTCCAGTTCACACTTCTGGTCTTACGTCATCTAGGATTCATCCCTCATCCTCTCAAGTCAGAGTTGGTCCCGGCTCAAGTTCGCCGTTACATCGGCGCAGTGTTCGATACTCATCATCAACTGGTATATCCTCCGGAAGATCGTTGGGACAAAATTCAGCTGTTAACCCGAAAGTTTTTGTCATCGACGTCACGGACACGTCAACAGTGGCAAAGTTTGGTAGGTTTGCTCACTTCCACTCAGGACCTAACTCATTACGGCCGATTACAGGTGCGTCCACTACAGTATCATCTGTATCCTTACCTACAGACACCTTCCATCAATCCAGCGGTGCCGGTATTGACGTCTCTTCATCCATATCTGATTTGGTGGCAATCCCGGCTCAACGTCATGCAGGGCGTTCCATTCCGTTTTCCGGTTCCGAGTCATCATCTGTACACCGATGCGTCCGAGACCGGTTGGGGTGCCCATCTGGACGAATTAGTAGTATCCGGCAGATGGTCAACGTTGGATGCCAGTCTTCACATCAACCTTCTGGAGATGAAGGCAGTCATTCTGGCGGTGCAACATTGGAGTCATCGTCTCATGTACTCAGGCCATCCTTAAAAATATGTTTGTTGGCTGTAACCCGACCCTACCTCGGGAAGTTGGGTCGGTAGGTAGGTAATTTTTTTTTTTTTTTTTTAGATCAGGTTTTCCTTTTGGGGAGGCTGGAAGAGGTTAGTGTGATTTAGTTCAGATACTAAGCAGGTCATTTGAAATATTCTTTTTGTCTGGCAGCAAAATTATTTCAGTATAGAAAACTAGTTATCTTCAAGGTATAAAGCAAGATATTCTTAAATTCAGGCTTGTGTACCTGTTTTATTTCTTAGAAGACATCGACATCCTTGAGCACATTCTTGACAATGACTTGACAATGACTAGTGACTAGCTGGTCAACAAAAAAAAATATATACCACTACCAGACAAACTTTTGCCAAAATTGTGACAGGAAAGAAAAAAATCCTCTCAGTGTTATACAGAAGTTTGTTCATTATACCATTTGGAGTTGAGAAAATTACCTCAAATTAATCATTAACATCATTACTGCCCTTCCTCGTCGCAAATTTATGGTGTGCTTTTATTGAATACTTAGGTACTTCCTTTATTCAGATTAGAAATACATCGTAATTTAATACTGACAACAATGAGGCAAACACTAAGTTTCTAACCTGTGTCTTTTCGTGGAATTTAGTCCGAGGTGGAATTCTGACAAGCGTATTTGATGCCGACATCGGAACGTCAAAATTAAGCTGACGGCACCATCTAATTTGTCAAGACCGCTGAAGCCACCGACACTATATCCATGGTTTCATCGACATAGAGGGTTATAAAGTTTCCGTTAAACAGCAAAGCAGTATAGATTTTCTGCATTTAGGCACACTGAAGTCTTCTCGGATAAAAGTAAAAATCCAAACATCGTTGTTGTTGTAACATCGTCAGTCTCAGAATCTGTCGGTGTACGAACCCACGGGGTGCATGGTGAACAGTCCTAAACATGTCTACGTTCCAAGTCGATTCGCGACAGAGCTCTTTATGGCAGGTTTTAATAACCAACCGTTTTGAAATATTTTTCCCCATCCTGTGTTGCTGTTGCCTCTCGATGTGTTTATTGTCCTCTCGTCCAAACCCAAACACAAAACAGAAGGGGGAACTTCCCGCCATATACACGTGGTCGATGAAAACTGCATTCCCCTACGGACTGGGCCATGGAGGATATGCCTTCAAAACGTGCGACATAAGCTCACATCGCGACTACTGGAGAGTGAAATCCTGCTTGCTTTTG
>JAVTVY010039899.1:0-19108 GCA_036873755.1 Hanleya hanleyi | reverse complement strand
GCAATCGCTAGCCATTTTACCCAGCTACTAGGCAAACCACAAGAGAACACGATGAACGCTAATCTCCCAGATAATCCGTTTGTGGAATATGATAACAATCTAAATACGCCAATCACAGCCATCGAAATTCAAAATTTTCTTGTTGAACTAGGTAATAACAAATGTCCCGGTGAGGATGAAGTAAGTAATGGGCTGCTGAAAAGTGTACTGCCTAGTGCCATTGATCACACTGTGCGTCTTTTTAATATCATCATTGGACACTGGTTACTTTCCTACCCAGTGGCGTACTTCTACCATTATTCCATTACACAAAAAAGGAGATCGATCCAACCCTGAAAATTACAGAGGCATTGCTATTGGCAACGCATTAGGTAAACTTTTCACCAAGATATTGAACAAGCGTATTTCTGAACATATAGAAGATATTGGTCAAATAAGTCCAAATCAAACTGGTTTTAGACCCGGTTATCGCTCGACAGACCACATATTCACCTTGCGAACAGCTATCGATAAATATAGTCATTCTAAGAAACCGCTATACTCCTGCTTCGTCGATTTTCGCAAAGCATTCGACTCCGTTGACAGAAGTCTCTTATTTACTAAATTAAAAAAGAAAGGGATTACTGGTAAAATATTTCGACTTATTTCAACACAGTGACTTATCATATCGATTAAAATTTAATGATGTCATATCCTCAAATTTTAGAAGGGAAGTGGGTGTCCGACAGGGTTGCTGTCTGTCACCGACACTTTTTAGCATTTTCATCGACGACATCATGCAACTTTTTGACGATGGATGTATGCCTATTAACATAAATGGTCAAATGATATCGCATCTCCTTTTTGCTGATGACCTCCTGTTACTGTCTGAGTCGCAGGCAGGACTACAGAGTTGCCTTGACAAACTTCAAGCCTATTGCGACGACAACAAAATGTCCGTCAATATGGATAAAACGAAAGTGGTTGTCTTCAAAAAAAGGCCCACAAAATACTAGCCAGAAGTGGAATATTGGTTCTACTAACATTAGTCAAGCAAACGAATACCAGTATTTAGTTGTGTTTTCCAGAACGGGACACTTTCGTCAAAATATGGAACATTTAAGTCGGATAGCATCACGTGCTTCGTATTCGTTGATTAATAATTTAACTGATGAACACGTACCCATAAAAACAGGATGCCATTTATACCAAACACTAGCTAAACCTGTATTATTGTACGCCTCTGAGGTCTGGGGGGTTGACGCTCTGCAGTACAAAAACATTGACACCATACCATTTGAGAAAGTTCAAAACAGATTTCATAAGAGGTTGCTTCAGGTCAACAGAGGAACACACAATTGGGGTGTTCGAGCTGAGCTGGGCCTAAACCCTGTCTTTTACGATGTTGCTCTGAGGTCTGTGAAATACCTTAACTACATTGGGCAATATCACGACAGACTGACTTTCCATGCCTTCCAGGAACAATTGCTACTAGCTGATAAGAACACTGGCTGGCTGTACAAACTGAAAATTTCCTAAGCGATAAATTAAATATAATCGACATAGATAACATTCATTATTCCTCACTTAAAACATCATTAGATTCATATGTGAATTCATGTTTTGATCTATCGCTTCGTGACTATACGCAATCAAATGGATCCAGGAGTAAGTTGAGAACTTACAGAATGTTCAAATCCAATATTGAGTTTAAACTCTACCTATCATTGTGTAGACAATCTCCAGCTCGACAGTTCTTCTCAAAATTACGTCTCAGCGACCACAGACTAGCAATTGAGACTGGAATTACAACACATATAAGGGAAGTGGGAAGAGGTGCCGACATACTAACTGCGTCACATGACTTCACAGAATAGTCTTCCGGTTAACCTATTCTAAAGCACATACCAAGAATCTAACGATTCGTGATATGTGTTGTATCTCAGGTACGCTTTTATTGTACCTGTTCATGTGGCAACTTGGATGATATGACCACACGGCCCCTAGCACCGGCATAAGCGGTAATAGATACAAATCTAGAGAGCTATGATGGAAATGCTCTGACAACTCGTATACTGGTAATTGGTGAGCTGTTTCGCTGTGACAACTCGTACATTGGAGATTGGTGAGCTGTATCGTCGTCAGATGTAAATGACGGCAATTAACACAAAAGACCAGTCTGTAAGGCCCGATGTCGATCCAGCATCAACTTCCCACAAATGCCAACATATATCAAAGACCAAAAGGTCTGTACAGGGGGCGGGCCTCGGGGACGAAACGTCCACCAGCAGAATCTCGCCATATACAGGAATAAATTACAACACATATAAGGGAAGTGGGAAGAGACCTATTACACCTGTCGAACAACGGCTATGTAATACATGTAATATTGTTGAAGATGAAATGCATTTTGTAATGTCCTGCAAACAATTTGCAGATAGTCGATATGTACAATTTCAGTATGTGGTAAGAGAATATCCGGCTTTCATGAAATTAACAACTGCTGATAAATTTATTTTCATAATGTCATGCCGTGATAGTTCAACAATAATTAATACAGTGTGTTCAACACTCCTGAAATGGTACAGAAATGATAGCTAGTGAATTCTCTACCAAAGCTATATTCACGTTCACATGTATATAGATAACATATTCTTCTGTTTTGCATTTCAGTATTTTACTGTTCTACTGATTTAATTTACTCTTCTGCTCTGCCATATCTGGCGTTCGTACAATAAAATCTTGAATCTTGAATCATCCCGACCCCCCCCCCCTTTCATGCCCACTAGATCTGAATGGAACAACAGGACTGGACGCTGGTCTGGTGTTTCGAGATGACACTAGGGATGTAGATAATGTATTACATCAGTCCCCGCCCAGTGGTGAAACTTTAGCTCCGAACTCCCAATGCCCAGTAAATAGGAATGGATTGTTATTAGACAATGCTATGGTAGAGGGGCAATATGTGCAAGGGGATATAGATAATGGGATTCTGGCCGATGTGTCCGCTACTGATACCGAGGGGGAAGTTGAGGCCTCTCCTAGTAAATGTGGCGGGTGCTCGTCCAGATCGAGATCAACCAAACGACATGTATCCCGAGAACGCTACCGTGGGCAAAGTCCCCGACTTCCCAAAACTTTAGTGTTTTCAGGAATCAGAGGGGACTGGGTTCCATTTATGGTTAAGTTTGAGTTGGAAGCTGAAAGTACAAAGTGGAATAAAGACCAGTGTCTTAAGAAATTAACCGATTGTATGATGTTTTACAGCTATCAATCGGAGGCAGTCAAACCCTCGTTTGATATGCTCCTCAAAGCAACGGAATGCCATTATAATAGTAGGGATCCTACGCGTGCGTTTAGGCAGCATTTGCAGGCGGAAGAGCAGGGTCCCGATGATACTTTAGAGGAGTTTGATTTTCGATGCGCTAGGTTGACGAGGGACGGGTATCCGAATGCACCGGAAAAGATTATTGAGTCAGTTGCGGTGGAACATTTTCTTAAGGGGTGTAGGGAAATGCAAGCTGTGGGATTTGCTATGGAAAAGAGTCCCACAACAGTCTCGGAAGCCTTGAGTTATGTGAACTCCTCACGATATAACCTGAGAGAGTTGAATTTTCAGGCAGTCACATGTAGGACGGTTAAAGTTGATTCAGTGGGGGATGCTTTTCCTGATGCTTATAAGGCAGAAGGGGGAGGGATAAATAAGAGGTCCCCTTGCCATCTGTCATCGCGGCCCTTTCGTCCACCACGACTATGTTACTCGCGCCGTAAACCCGGTCACATAAACCGTTTCTGTCCTGTTAGAAGTAGTGTAGATGGGTGGGCTGAATGGTGGTGTGGGGTCGCCCACGGGGGACGAGGTAGGCGTTACTGAACTTACTGCAGCAGTTAGAGATGTTACTCTGTCTCGTTCCCAGGGGTGGGCGACGTCCATTCCAGTTAAGATTGGGTCTGTGCCGGTGACTGCTGTGGTAGACACCGCCGCCCAAGTCACCGTCATGAGTGAACATTTATTTGCTAGGCTGGATCTCCTGGGTGTGTCGTCTTCGCCTATTCGCCTATTGACTGGTGTATTTCGAGGAATGACCAGTATGGGAATGCTCCCGTTATCCATCTCCGATTTTTACTGTTCTGGAAATATAGTGGTGGCACCCTTGGTTGACGACCTGTTGCTAGGTTTCGATTTCCTGTCAGCCTATGGTTGAGTTGTAGATTTTAGGGATAAAGCTTTGGTTATTGGGCACACCAAGGCTTTTGCAGTTTGAATTTTTATGGAATGAGTGACTTGTTTAATGTGGGCTCCATTTCGCTCTGCCAGTAACTGATAAATGGTGAAGCTAGTTGATGGGCCATTGGTTACACATTTTGTTTATGCGTCTGAAGAGGTGTAGTATAGTGTCAGTATTGTGGGGATATATGGATTTATTGTATTTGGTTTTGATTTTCCATGTGAAATTATCCTATTTGGGGTTGCTTTGGTTTTGTTGCAACAGGATGTTTGTTTGAGGCATTGTGGAATTGAGGAAACAAAAAATATATAAAATTCTAGACCCAAACCGTTGGTATGGTGTGTGTTGGAGAATTTTGGTGCGTGTTCGGGAGTTGGATGTTCGAAAACTGTGATGTGTGCTGCGGCGTTATTAATAAAAATACGTGTAGTGTGTTATGGGAGAATATGATGCGTTGTGATGAACTAGGTGTGTTTATGTAATCTGTGTTAGGGAACCGGGTGCTGGACGCCTGGGTTCGATGGTTGCTATGTGATTAGAGAATTTCTGTGTGTGAAGATTCTGTATGGTGGGTCTACGCGTTAATGACGTTTCTGTGGTACTCTTTTTGATATTTTATAACCGTGGGTTCTTTGTGCTTTTTGTGTGTGTTAAGCTATGTGTTACGTTCATGAAAGTCTAGGTGAAGCGACGCTTAATTTATGGAGTGACTTGGAGAATATATAGTATGAGAATATGAAGTGCGGGTAGACATTTCGGAGACCTGGGGTTGAGGAAGACGTCCCTCTTCATCCCATGTCTTCGCCATGAAGCTCTGGTGAGAGCTTCTTGTATAACGCGTTATGATTTATTGTGAATCCGGTGGGGCAGGATAGCCACCACTCGGGGAGTGAATACATGCGTCATTGTTCGATTATAGTCTCAACCCTCTTCTAGTTATGAGCTCAATAATTTTGTGAGTGTGAGCTTGATACCTGTGGAGGTGTAACAACTATGGTTATGTTCTTCCTCTACAGATATTCTCTCTGATGGGGTAGCCGTTTGCGAGGGCGTATGTACATTGGGGTCAGTGGGCGTGTGGTGCGCAGACACGTTTCTGGCTCTTCGTACGTACGCCCTTGGAGGGCCCTTCCGTTCGGAATTGTTGGCTGCTGACGAAGGCGAGCCTTGAAGTTATTAGGGGAGGGAGAATGGGGAGCCCAATTTATAGTCTGGATACCAGTCGTGGGTTGGATGATGTTCTCGTATTCATTGCGGCCATGTACCTGGTAGGCTGGCCTGTGAATAATATTTCTGAGAATTAAAGTGAGCAGTCCCATGAGGTTGATTGTATTATTGGGGCCGTGGAGCCGGTAGGCTGGCCTGCGGATTATACTTTTGAGAATTACAGTCATCAGTCCCATGAGGCTGACCATTTGAGTGAGGTTTTTGGTGGGTTTGGGTATGATTATAGAGAGTCTGTTAACGAGACTGGACTGATGTAATGGATTACCATTTTATTGAAGTTGAGTATTTTCAGGAAGCAGTGTACTTTTGTACACTGCATGTTACAGATTTTGACACATGTGATACAACATGGAGAATTCACGTCTTGTCTCGTATTTTAGTAATCGTTGGCAGCGCTAGAACGGCGGAGGGGAGGGGTGTTGTAGAGGTACCTAAACGCTCGGGGAATGTTAATCCCTGGCGTGTCGAAACAAATCGTATATATAGTTCCGATCATTACCGACCCGAACCGGTTTGGTCCCGAAGATAGATGTTCGGAATACTTCGGGGCACGGACGATTCGAGAGTCTGCACGCTCTCTTGGTCAGATAAGGGCTGGAACTGATTGAGATAACACGTGAATTCGGGTGGTCGGATGGGAGAATTTTAGTGGGAGATATTTCAGCTTTATATCGCTCTGGGTGTTGCTAGGCGAGGCACAGCTTGCTACGACATATGGACTGAAGTGTGACCTTTGATAACCTAGATTTCTCGAGATATAGCAGTAGCTAGTTTGACCTTGACAAAAGAGGCCACTTTCAGTCAAAATGGAATGGTTTCTATCCAATCACCAGTTGCATATGTTGTACGAAATTGGATAGCCTACAGGTAAACCTTCAATAGCAAGATATATATCCACCTTCACTGGATTCGAAGGAAACTACAGATAACCCTAACAGCACATCATATTTAGACCTACATGTAAATCACTATATCAATGAAGTGGCCCTCCTCTCTCGTCGACGTTACGACAAAAGTGGTGATTACAATTTCGATATCGTAAATTATCCCTTTATGGACAGTAATATTTCAGGAGGACCGGCATACGTCTCATACAAATCTCGCCTAGTAGTGTTTGCTAGATCCTGTGTTAAAGATGAAGATTTTGATGAACGTCACAAAACATTATTGCAAAAACTTATAGTGCAGGGCTATCTCACCAAGCGCCTCGACTCAAAGTTTCTAAAATTTGACCAAACATATCGAATGCTGATAGAAAAAAACGAGTGTTGAGTGAAAGATCTATGCCGTTTTGTTGCGTGACCTGAGTCTCATTCCGCTTAACCCTATCTGGCCTAGAGAGAGGGCTAAAATGACCGCCGCCCCCTACCAGACTTTCTGCTCTATCTTCGAGACGACAAGAAATGGAGAGCTAAAACTCCGCTATAGTTTATCTTATTGGCGTCATTTTGAGCTTATTTGCATAACCCCCCGAGCAGAGGATCATGCATAAATTCAAGATGGCGGCCACGAGAGGTTCCAGAAAAGTGTCTTTTTTTAAATCATATTTTCTGCTTTTCCGCGTTGAAAAGTGGGCAAAAACTATTTTATTTGACATCACATTAACATTTGCTAATTTCTCATGCCATTTTTTTAGCCGAAATTGCATACATAAAAAAGTCGGAAAATCCGACCGAAAAATCGACCAAAACATGCCGTCCTCAAAGCGGTCATCTTGGATTCTTTTACATTTTCTGGTAGCGCTTGACCCAAGGGTATAGTGTGGTAAGTTTCAGCGCCATAGATCGAGGGCTAAAAAAATGATTAGGGGTGGGGGGCATTTCGCCCTCCCCCCTCCCCACCTCTAAGGCCAGGACAGGTCCCAAAAAGCCCAGGTCAGATAGGGTTAACCTGGGTCTAGGGGCTTTATGAACCCATCTACTTCAAGAATCTCATGGTGTTCATATGAACGCTCACAATCGAAGCGTGTCTGAGATTCATCATTCTCTAGCTAACCACTTTACAACAGAAATCATATGGATTAAAAACACTGATCAGTTACACGGATTTGATATTTTTGGAACATCGTGATGTCTTGTCGGCATCACTGTAGACTGTAGGCCGCTTCTCTCTTGTGGGAAACTAGGCTATGTTTATGTATACTTTGATTGTTGCCGACATTAACATTTGGCCAAAATATACCAAGGAGTGGAAGCAATAGGTTTCTTCCTCGCCATCCTCTGAACTGTACTCAAGAGCACACACATTGAATTTACATTGATTTAATGAATTTTCGCCCCATATTTGACAATTTGACCCCAAAATGGGCAGAACAGCCCTTTGCCCCACGGGCAATGTATACCCAAATTTAGTGCCAACCCATGACGCGGAACTGTATATATCGCTTAACTTACAAATGTTAACAGGCGGTCGCCATTTCAACCGATTGGAGATCTCAGTTGAGGGTGTATTCATCGGAACATCAAGAACAACCTCCACGGCTCTGTTGTGGAGTTTTACCATAATATTTGTATATTTCCTGCAGGCACAACTCCATATATTACTAGCATAATCGAAATGAATAATTCTACATTACATACGATCCTTCTTTGACTATGAGACAGCCATTGACTTACTCTACCTAACGCAGCAATTTTTGAAGATATCTTTATAGAAACCTTCTAGATGTGTACCTTAAATTGCAATTGCTAGTCAAACCATAAACCCAGATATTCTAATTCAGTGACACATTCGATCACATTTCCGCTCACGTTTACATCAATGGATTTGCCATTTGTTTTCTGCTTGTACCGAATAACATACTTTTCTTTGGCTATAGTATTCAAGTTTAATTTGCTGGATTCGAGTCCTTCTAATATTGTACGCATGTCTGCCTGTGGTATAACAGATGCATCATTTCCGGGCACAAAAACAGCAATATCGTTGGTATATAAGATAACAGTTAACGTGTTTACCATGGCAGTTATATCATTTATATAGACAGAACATAGAGAACTTGTGGTACCCCGTACAAAATTTCGGATCTTTCAGAGTTTGGGTTTGTCAATCTGAACTACTTGTTTTATATCATTTAGATATGATTTGAACGACATAAACGTTTACACCAGAAACAATTTGGACAATTTGGTAATTAATATTCATCCCATTAAACATCATTATTGGGGCATTAATATACCCATTATATGCCAGGTGCCCATGATTTGGCCATTAATGGTTTGCATCACCATCAATTGAAAATCTTAACACTACTTTAACTGGCATTAAACGGCCATTAGTGATCATATTCGTGGCCATTACTTCACACAATCCATTGCTATCCTCATGTATTCATGGCCATGAAAAATCTGATGGCCATTAATTTGCATCAGGCAGAGACGAACATGATTGATGGTCATTAATACTTGGAACTAAACTATAGATGTACAATGATGTTGACAGGCATTTCGCTGACTTTCGACACTTCAAAGTTGTTCGAGAGTCAGCAGCAAAAACGACATTACGGCCGTGGCGGCTAAAAATGTCCGGTGGCTAGTAGTGTCCGGCCCCTTCCTTCTAACCCAGCTAGGACACTTGCATTCTCATTGTGGACAAGTGTCTGTCTTCGGTTGCAATATAAAAGGATATGAAAAGGAACACTAATCACGAGGACATTCTTATCCACCACACCGGCATTAAATATGTTTGATCGATTACCGTACACTATAATCTAATTAGCCAAAGAGTCAGGTACGAGGATTTGGCATGTATGCCATTCCACAGTTATTTTTGGAGAAAGGAAAATCTGCGTCATGGATTCTTGTTTGTATCTAACTCATTGGATATTAAATTGAGCATAGTTTTATTTATATTTATTATATTATTTTCGAGGTTTTATAAAGCTTTTTTAAAACAAAAATAAAATATTTTGAATTGGAACCTTGGGAGAGAAATCTGCTACTCAGGAAGTAACTTTCTGTTTACTTTTCATTTCCAAAGCTCATGTAGGTCGCGCCTGCGACTCAGACGAAAACCCCACTTTTTTAAGGTCCATAAATGAGAAACATTTATATTATGGCCGTTTGCAAAGTAGATCGACTTTTCGGAAAAACTATGATTTTTGTTTATCTGAATTAACCGTGCATGTATTATTCCGACATTACGTGGTTCAATGACCAAATTTCTTTCGGTTTTGAGAAGTTTTTGTTCGAGAAAACGTGGTCTACTTTAGCACTTCCACCGTATCTTTGAGTAAAATGGTAAATGCAGGCATTAGAATTGCATAGGTAGAGAGTGGCGTTTGGTTCAAACTCCCTTGTTTCAAGATAATGATTCAAATCAACGATTGATGATGAAATTCTGGAGGAGAATTGATGTGATGAATAAAAGGTGGTTTAGGCATTTTTTTCTTTTATTTCTGTGGGTTGAATCTGAAATCCCCCGACAGAATTTGAAATAAAGAAGAAAGATAAATTTTCTCTGAATAGCAATTCTTTTCTGGGAAAAATATTAGTACCAGTTAATTTCATCTTTCCAAACCAGTCAACATTGTGCGTGCATGGAAACTTCAGATTAAACCGTCCAAGTGTCATTTTAATAACACTGAACTATTTGAGACCATTGAAGAACAGTACGCTTTTAGTCCCCTATGAAGATTTTTTTCTTCTTTTCTTTCGAGTCCCCAGTACAAATACGCGGAAGAGTTGCTATCGAAAATTGGAGAGTGGGAATCCACTTCTGTGGGGAGGGAGGAACGCATGTAAGCAATGTTTTTTTTATTGTTTCGGCTCGAAACACAACAATCCTATCGTCACAAACTTAGTCCTCGAATTGACGGCTGTGATAAATTTGACGTCGCGGTACATGCTCTGGTCTGTCGTGCTGGATGATTTAAGTGTTTTATAATCTGACCAACTCCTGGACGAATGCAGTGGAAATGAACATGACTTACATCAGAATAAACATTCGGCAACAAAAGATAACGGTTGCTATTGAAAGACTAACCTCGAGCAAGAGCCGTAGTAATGGGCAAGACCAGCATACCGTCGAAGAAATTCTCTATTGCGATGGAATGAAGAATATTCGAAATCCTTTGTCATTCTAAAAGTAATATGCTAATGTTGAAATTCACGCCGTTGTAAAAACCTAATATTTCTTCAAAATATCATTGAAATCTTAACGAAATTTCACCCCAAATTTTCACTAGGGATAAAATGTTGGGTCTTTTTCACTCGACGGATCATTTAACATTGAACATGGAACTGTCAATTTCACATCTTAAAGATATTTGTTTGATTATGGAACATCACATGTACACCTATCTCGGGAAAATCAGAAGAACTTTTTGCTCTTAATATACCTACAGTGCTCAGAACTCACCCTGTATGTTAGAGAACTTATCCATTTTCCATTCTGATGTAATTTAGTAAGCAATCTAGCTTTGTCAGTTTGATCTGGAAACGGTATGATATTTCAGCGTTTTGCCTCGTAAAACAGATTTGTAAACCCAGTATATTAGGTGAAACAGACACTTGTATCGTTTGGTATACACTGATTCGTGTACAGTTTGGTAGTAAGGCGCTTTAATCGTACTACATGTAGATGTACTTGCAATGAGATACTCGCCTATCAGTACACATTTTTATATCGCGCAATGAAGTAAGGGGAGATATTGCAAGAGGGGGAAGAGGATGTCGTCGTCGGTGTCGGCGTCGGTGTCTCCTCCTTGGAAATGATAATATTTTTGGTTTACCCAATTAAAAAAAAATGAAGAAAAAAATCTGAGAAAATAACAAAAACATATGGGAGGTGGGTATTTAACTAGGTAGGTAAGTAATAGCACTACCTCAGAGAATTCTAGGGTTGCTCCAATGTTAAAATCGTATGATAAGGTTTTTTGTTAAAGTGTACATAAACGTTTGCTGCAGTTGACAATCTTCACGAGATGAGAGAGAGAGAGAGATAGAGAATTAAGGTTTCAGCAATATTTCAGCTATATGGCGATGTCACGGGATGATTACGAAAGGTGGTACCCATGTTTCTTATGATTAAAGGATGTACCTATCTGTGGTATGTATGAGATTAAAGGATGTGCGCCTTGCTATTTATGGGATGAAATATTAGATTTTTTGTTAGGCAAAAATGTACTGAAATGTTAACTTAATTTGTCAGGGTTCAGTGGATGATTATGAAACTCGGTAAAATTGTTTTATATGATCAGAGGATGTGCCTGTGATATTTAGGAGCTGAAATATTATTTTTTGTCCAAATTATGAGAGTTTCGACTTAGTAATTTGCCAGTGATAATGTACATACATGTACACCTGTACATGGACAGTTTACTGAAGCCGTCAGCTTTCCTTGGATTATTTTAACACTTGCTACACATGATTCATATGATTTGAGGATGTGCATTACTGTGCTATTTCTGTGCAATGACTTTTTTTAAGTAGTATGGTTTGAATTTCGTTCTTTTTTGGGGCAAAAATTAGCATGTAGATAACCCCACAAGGCGAGATGTTGGGGTTCTCAGAACGCTTGTAACCTCCATACCAATCTAGAATATGTTTGTCCCAGCCGGATCATCCACACACTATTAAAGCTGAAAATAGGTTTCTCTGTCCTTGCATGGGCACCAAAAAGCAACAACTTTTGATGTTGTCCTATTATAAGTTAAAACAAATCTTGTCCATGGTTGTTTTCCATAATACTAGCTTCACCCATAAATCCAGTTGTGCATAACATAATGGTGATTATTGGGTTCTATTTGCCAGCCAACCCTCTTGATTTTCCATCCCCCCATCATTCAAAAATGAAGTTGTATATGTGATTCGTGTGAAACATGTTCATGGCCATTAATATACCATGAGTTCAGCTGGTCCATGTGTGAAAGTTTGTCAGTTACTTGCCGAAGGGCGGTGGTTCTCTCCGGGTACTCCGGCTTCCTCCACCAACCAAACTGACTGTCACCATATGAGTGAAACAAACTTGAGTGTGACATTAAACCAAATTCCCTCCCTCCCTCGAAACGTATTATCAAGCCCTGTATAACTAGAGGCATTCTCACTTCCATTCATGAAAACAATAAACTGTACCGTATCTACCTTTCTACCCGGGACGATATATCCCACAATCGTTATAGAATTTTCAGGAATAAATTGAACTAGGCCTATTCTATCCGATTATCCAAAAAGACCTATTTCGAAACCAAATTTAATGAATCAAATCAGGATATTAAAGGCACATGGAAAATCTTAAATCAACTGATGAATCGTAATAAAATCAAAACAATATCTAAATCTTTTATTATTGATGATAAGGAAATCATCGATAATCAAATAATAGCTGATCAATTCAACGAATACTTCAGCACAGTTGCATTCAACTTGGACTCCAATATTCCCACTGTTTCACCAACATTTAGTGAATATCTAGGTCCCACAAATGATGAAAATTTTGAGTTTAATTTTGTAGCCGCTAATAGGATGTAATTAATGCCCTGAAATCGGCAGCTCCCGGACCAAATGGAATTTCTATTTTATCATTCCTAACTTGCATTGTATCAGACGCTTTTAAATCCGCAAAGGTGACACCAATTTTCAAAACCGGCGAACCCAGGCATCTTGAGAACTACAGACCAATATCGGTTTTGCCGTGCTTTAGTAAAATCCTAGAAAAAATCGCAGTAAAAATGATGACCGAATTCTTAGAATCAAACAATGTTATTCTGACAATCAGTATGGATTCAGATCCAACCACTCGACATCATTAGCGGCAATCCGTCTCTATGATATCCTGATTGCAGCAAAGGAATCTAAAGATTATAGCATTGTTGGACCTTTCCAAATCATTTAACCCTACCTGGCCTGGGGAGGGGGGGGGGCGCGGAAAGTGCTTCCCTAGTGAACTTTTCTCTGCTGCTCCGAAACGACAAAACCGAGGAGGCTGATACTTGGAGACGTTAAAGCTTATCTTATTGGGGTCATTTCAATTACTGTTGAAATCAATTCCATCATCGTCGCTCTTTAAAGCTAAGCTGAAAACCCACCTATTACAATTTAACCCATTCTCATAATAAACCGACTGTACCCGCCCTTTAGTGTCATTCTTATATATAATTATTTTGTTAAACTAGGCAACTTTAAGAACAATGTATTTATTGGGATAGAACAAGCCCTCTGGGGTATTATTCCCGCCTTTACATTAGTTAACACTGTCATAAAGTCACGTGTATCTATTTAGTGAATAAAAAAGATCTATCTATCAATCTATCCATCTATCCCTCTGTCTATCTGTCTATCTATCTATTACCGCAATAATGCCCATGAACTTTAGAAGGCTCGAAAAATCATTACCATTTAATGGTCATTAGGCGAGCACATATTAATGGGTGATTTCACGACTAAATCATGGGTGAAACATGAGAGTTTAACTGGCAACTTCATGGCCTAGGCCATTAACTGCCCATTACATTTCTCGCGGCCATTTCATCACCAAAACCACCAAAAAAATCAGTAGCGAGAGCTTCGTCAGTAGAACATTGTTTTCTGAAACCAGACTTATAATTACTATTCAGTGCATTACTATCCATATAGCCATATATAATTGACCACACACAATTTTCTCAATCAGTTTACATGCAGTGGTTAAAACTGCAACAGGGCGATAGTTGTTTACATCATCTCGCTTAGCGTCTCTATGGAGCAACTGGAACCAGTTGGATGGGATGGGCCCTGCATTCGAGGACAAATTACATATAAAATAAATGGTTGGGCTATATCAATGGCGGATACCGTCAGGAGAGTAGAACAGATTTCATCGATCAAAGTTGCCTTTGCTGTATACAAATTTCGCAAGAGTTTTATCTATATCATTAACGAATATATTTCTAAATGTGAAGGAGGCGTTAGTCTTTTAAAGCTCCGATCTGTCTTTTGAAGCTATCTGCGAGACTCTTCCCTATACTGATAATAAAGGTGTTACAAATATTTGACAATTTCTTTCCATCCGTGGTATACTCATTATACGCAGTGAGACCATTTATGGTTTCCTTATTTTTTAGAGTGCAGGAGGCCTTTCCTTTTCAATCTCTGGTCAATATCGTATGAATGTTATGGCAATGTTTACTGGAATTCCCTGTCACCACGTAGTGTCAGTTCAGTTTTGAGCTCGCTGGTAACAAATGACCAACTTCGGCTTCGCTAAGTCAGCATTTCACTCAGCGGACGGATCCTTCAATCACTGTGATCATTCTCTTTGTGATTCAAGATTCAATTGATGTGACGTCATTCGAGAGAATGCGAGAACTGCGAGGTTATATTGTTGCAAGTATACGTTACATTGCCTGTTTATAAAACGTCAGTTTGGATGGCTGTGGTAGGGGATTCGCCGTCGATGATGAATGGATGATGGAACAGCTGATGGCACAGTGGTCTATTTTGGGGATCCATTGTAAATGTTTGCCTTAAAAAAGATTTGGCTGACTCTCCAAGCTCCTCGGGTACTTCCGGTTGTAAATTGTCTATCATATTTCTAACAATGTTTGCTTCTGAGAGACCATGCCAAGGTGGGCATTTTGTAAACATCTCGTACACAGTACACCCCAGGCTCCTGAGAACAAACAAATGAAGAACAGTAGTCCTAGAGCTTCCGGGATAATGTGTTGCGCACTTAAGAAAACATATATAGTCTAGAGATACCTTGAAGAGCATTTAATGATATGAATGTCGATGCCTATTGTCACATTTACCACAAGATGGGAAAAGGCCTCAAATAATGCGGATGGAAAAAGGTTTAAAATAATGCAGATCCCTATAGGCCAGTGTTATTTGAAGGTACCGACAGTTTTGTGAAACACATAGATATATGCGGAATGTGTATATTTGTTCAACATCATCATGAAAATAATTCGAACTAACTTGGCGATTCATAAAGCAAATATAGAATACTTCTTCCGTTAACTTCGCCTACTCGATAGCAGTTGGAGATGGAGATTTCCGAGAGAATTCTATCGAAGCGAATATTCCCGAGATAAGGAGAATGCAATCACGAGTTCCTGAATGTTGATGCCTTATCCAACAAACGGACGAATTTGGTCGAACTATATTTCGTAGTTCGGCGAAGTCATGTATTATTCATCAACATATATTTTTGTTTAATTCTAACATATATGTCTATGTTTAATTTACTAAATTTACGTCAGCGTGACAACCATCTTCAACCAGGTACGGATGTCGGCAAATCGTGAAAATATCCCCACTGATTTGAAATTCTTCACCCCTTGTTTGATGCATACACGTATACATGTTGTGAATTGAGCTATCGAACAGTCTTAGCTAATATTTTCTGCAATGATCATAGCATCATTGAAAAATTAAGAGGACTTATGTGCCCACATTAATGTGATGCCATTTTTCTGAACGAAAATGATTCCTACTATGTATTCGATGAGAAATACTTTAGTTTACTAACAAGCACAAGTATTCAAATTACCAACCATATATCAGCTGAATAGCTGTACGGTATGCTTGACACGACCTCCGGTGCCGTATAATTCATAGTTCCTATATTTGTTTTGGCCAGGTTCATCGATCTCGTATGAAGTTCTCTCGAGATGCCGAAGTCACAAAGTTTCACGTTCGTCTCCATATGGCAAGCTTCGATTTCGATGTCACTAGGTTGCATGGATTCAGGAGCACGGTCTCTTAGAACATTCGCACCTGCATCACAAAAAAGGTCAATGCCAAGCGAGAAGGAATGTTTCATCAACAAAGCTTGATTTCATGAAGCCCTCTCCAAATCAGATTTCTGTTTGGTGTTTAACAATTATATGACTTCTTTTGTATCTACGTTCTACAATTGCACGGCAGTTTCACTTGTGTCAACACCATATCGCCTTGTTCTACAGCTACCCGACATATTCAGGATATTTCCAAGCTTCCCTCTAATGATAGAGGTAATAATTAAACATATGTTTAAATACTAATACATGTAACTAGATACAATACATAACAATACACAGCCAAAATAATAACACGACTGTATATAATAAGTACATTGTCGTTACCAAACACGACGATGAAAACCTACCCTCCCTTTTCGTAGATGAATAATCGCATACATTCCATGCATCAATGTATTTGTTGTTTACTTGCGTCACAGCAAGCGGTTAGTTGGTGGGTGTCCGTGGGGCACGGATCCCTGTTGCTTCAATGAATTTTAATGAGAAACAATAGCAACTTGATAATGTGATGGCTAGCACTGTAATATCACTTGTCTTTATTGCACCATGTAATAAGCGTCTTGTCTCTGTCTTGTGTGCTGTCCTCAGTGTTTTATAGGGTGGATGGAAGATGTCTGGTTCCATGCTGCTCCAAAGATTTCTTCTTTGTAGCAGCAGGAACGCAACTTGGCTGTGTGGTACTTAGTTGGTTCGTCGCGATAGTAAATGTTGAAATAATGTTGAAAGCAATCTTAAATCCTATTCACTCACCTACTCGCAAAATTAAAAATCACACAAGGATCGACAATTAGCTGACTTGAATAATGACAATTCAGCTATTAGAAACTGCGCAAAGTTGAAATCAACGAGCAGAAAGGAAATAAATATTGTCGATATTAGATAACAAAGCTGCTGGAACGTGGTTCACAAATCGTTACTGATATTTATACCGTTATTGTCAGGGTTGTTCTGAGCCAAACTCCAGCATGTACAATTCACCATTTAGCTATACGTACATTTCAAATCCCGGTGTAATACTTTGATAGTGTGCAAATACGATAGTCCTTCCATTATCTGTCTTGTGTATCGACGGGTCACCTTTTCACTAAAGCCTCTACCACGAAGTGCGTACTTCAGTGAATTCTAAAATAGAATAATGGAGCATTTAAACATGAGAATATTGCTCTGAAATCTGATTATAATTTATATGAACACATGATGTCAGAATACTATATTTCCACGCTAAATCATAACGGGTAAACAAATTATCCGCACGATGGCATAACGAAAATTGATATCCTAAGATATGACCACATATGTAGGTCAGTCATCCGCTGTGTTACCTGTACTGATCGGTTGATCTACGAGATTATCGCCAAATGTATGTATTTATCACATTTTCAAGGTTTCAATCAACGTCACAGAGCAGGATATACTACCGGACGTCTCCATTCAAAGTTTCCCAAATTCTGTGGATATGCCATCTTTTCAATTCTCTTTTGAAGCAGATTTTGAATTGATACTAGCTGTTGTACGTTAAGGGCCCTTCTATTATTGACGCGAAAAGCCGTTTGTGGACGATGACTGAATAATAATAGGATGCATGTACGATTGCGATATTATAATGCATATATAACATGGATATATCAGAACGTGATTTCGAGATAACAACTTATTTATTGCATAGGAGCGGCGTTTTAGTGCCGGCACTAGGACATTTATCAAGCCATGTGCTAATATCCGCACAGAGAAATTCTTCCTCTGCAATGCAGAATAAGTTTTTAGCTATGTAACGACGCCGTGCCTAATGGACTTGAAATAATCGGAATGAGATTGATTTTGAAAATCTACCTGTTTGCAAATTTCAGTAAGAATGGAAAATCATCACCCAGATCGAACATGAGTAAATCAAATGTTTAACGATATCTGGCCTGGGCAATAATCCACCCCCTCCCCTCCTCCAAGTCCTCTAGTGAAAAATTTTTCTTGTTCCGAAACGAAGACCTCGTAGCTTATCATATTTGGGTAATGTTGAACCGATTTCAGCATATCCCTCAAGAGCAGGGGATCATCGGCTCATTTGTGAACATTGTTTGTCAGTGCCAATCGACATGTTAATAATGAAGCTACATGTACATACCCCAGGCATGTAATTCCATTATAATCATGCACATGAAATCTTCTTCAATAACGCCAATATACTGGATGATCCTGTCATGCCTGATCGACGACAATATGCGTAGTTCATTCTTGGTGACAGACTGTAAAAGTAAGAGACAGATAGTTCAAATGTATGTCAGGTGGATGATCAGTTTTGACTAATTATGTACTTCCAGACAACTTGAACAAGATAAAAAAACATTACAAATAAATTTCTTGTTATCAAGCTAAAACTTCCACTCTTTGCATTTCTTGTTCTACATGAAATCAACAGTAAGAATTTGAATAACACAGTTGTCTCCGCTGTTAGTCACGTGTCAGCTCACTTCCCACAATTCCTTCTTGGTTCTAACGAGTTACACGATCAAGGTGTATCCCAGTGAGGAAGGCGGGTGGGTATCATCTTAATAACAAGAAATTTACTTGTGATTTTTTTTTGGTTATTTGCGCTGAAAACTTACCTCACTTCCACTCTTTGCATAGAATGCCACATAAAGGATGGCGGACAAACTGATACAATCCGTGGAAAGTGATAAAAGTAGTGAGCAGAGTGACTAGTACAGAGTAGAAATCAAAGATCTTCTACCTCACTGATCCATGAGATCATACAATAGCAGTATCCTATAACGCTATGAATTATAGGAAACCCTCAAGGTTATCTTGACTTCAAGGTCGAGTTGCATATATGACACCCCTCCCCCCCCCCCCTTCCGAAAGGAAACGAGAGGAAAATGCACTCACCAGCAAGCAGGTTAAAAACTGTACGTCCGATCTTTATCTTGCTGGCCTCGGTCCCATAGAAACCCTCTGTGCTGTT